>AYEL01069051.1:0-33493 GCA_000484575.1 Olivierus martensii
TATATATATATATATTTAATTTTTAAAGAAAAATACTATGTATGAAAAATAACTAGTCATCGGGGGCAGCTCGTCATGAGGGACTAGAAGGGCCGGGTTCCACCAATAATTTTATTAAATAAACCAAATTATACACTGACAAAAAACATCTCGATTAACAAATTTATTATTTGATCATCTAAATTATTGCTATCAAAATAAAAAAGTAAATTTTTACGGAAAAATTTATTCTATTATTGTGGCATTCTATCATATTTGGGGCCGCTTTCCAAATAAAATAGCACGAGGAGATATTAATAGATATAGGAAAACACACTATCTCCGTTAGTTGGCGTATTGGTGCGTAAGTAATGCATAAATTTACGGAGCATTGATAAGTAAATTTTTCACGGAAAAATTTATTCTATTCTTGTGGCATTCTATCATATTTGGGGCCGCTTTCCAAATAAAATAGCGCAAGGAGATATTAATAGACATAGGAAAAAGCACTATCTCCGTTAGTTGGCGTATTGGTGCGTAAGTAATGCATAAATTTACGGAGCATTGAAACCAGCTCCGGCAGCCCCCTAATCCAATGTATCAGTCATCCTAAAAGTAATGTCGTTTTTATACTGTTTACTCATTTAAACGTGTTTCAGCTTGTCTAAACATGAATTTTTAAAGCTTTATAAATACTACTAAATTGGGTGGCCTTATTCTATTGGGTGGTTAAATTAGAAAGTGATTTATCTTTTCATATTCTTTCAAAACGCAATGCTAGAAACGATATTATTTTTGGGACAGCGGTAGGCGTGATGCTAGGAGGTTTTTTGGTTTGATGTGTATTATGTATTTCCCAAAGAAAGGGCAGCAGTTGACAGACCGCCCCTGCCGGCTCAAACTGTAGCTGCGCCGCTGTCCCAAAAATAATATCGTTTCTAGCATTGCGTTTTGAAAGAATATGAAAAGATAAATCACTTTCTAATTTAATCAGGTTCCATAGAATAAGGCCACCCAATTTAGTAGTATTTATAAAGCTTTAAAAATTCATGTTTAGACAGCAAGTGCGGAACAGCTCCATGTGGTAAGTGCCTATTAGGCAGTTCTGGCCTCATAACACGTTCAATTTAATTTTTTCGTGTTTTACATTTTAATCTGTTTATTAACTTCTTTTTCTAACATATAACAGGGGTCGCAACTACGTCAGAAAAACCAATAGGGGCGATTATTCAAAAGAAATGAACGGCATGCGAACGTTGTCCGAGATGACGATTGATAAATGCAAAGATATCAATTAAAATTTTCTTATAAACTATTTTTTATCTGATAAAAAAAAACAATTTTCATATTTCACTTTACCACCCCTCACATTTCACAAGGGGAGAACACAACTTCCATCCCCCTGCCTGTATGTTAAAGCCGATCGAAATCGGCTTTAACATACAGGCAGGGGGCCATCGAAAAGTGACTCGTGTAAAAGGGTTTAGGTCGTATGCCTTCGTTTTTTAAAAAATCAAGGCCAAATGTCATGAAGCCGGACCGCGCCGCTTATATGCCTAAAACATTAGAGGTCTTTCAATCAAAACGGCGGCGTAGTGGTTAAGTTGCTTTCCTGCAGAACTGACTGTTGTGAGTTCGCGGCACGCTTGTGACTGTTTATTTTCAAGTGAATATATTAAAATATTACTATTAATAAAACTTCAGATAAAATCAAGTTTTTGTCATAGTTACGTATGGGATAGCAACAATCAACGAGTTGTTACTACCTCATACGTAAAGAGGCATTCAGCGCAAATAGATATTTAGATATCACCCTACGCATAATATATTACTGCAATTAGAGTGTGTGAGAGATAAACAGAGAAATTGATCGAATAATAATTGAAAAGTGATTTTGCCAAACTGTAACTATGACAAAAAAAAACACTTTTACCTTGAAGTTTTATTGTTGTTAATATTTTATTTTATTCACTTCAAAAAACAAGGTACACAAGCACCGTTCAACTTCGCAGGGAGGCACCTTAGCCAATACGCCGCTGCCTCGGTTGAAATATCTGCAGGTTTTTATTTATTTAATCAAGTGCTGGTCAAATTATTTTAAAAAACAATCACTGACCATACATAAATAGGCAATTCAGTCACAAACATTATATACAGTAGGAAAGAAAGACCTCCAACATATCAAGTTGACTTAAAATCCAAAAACAATATTAACATCAACATCATAGCATATATTTTATCTTTAACTTATGTTGTTTTAAGAATTTAATTAAATGCAGATAAGTAATATTAAAAAGATCACACCGAATTAAGTCTTGTCAATTAGACTTAAAGGAAAAGATCTCCTAGTCAAATTTAATCTTATATGTTATATATAAGGCTTATGTTATAGGTTAGTTTTTTAGGCATAGAGGCGATGCGGTCCTGCTTTATGATATTTGACCTCAATTTTTTTAATAATGAAGGGATAATGACCTAAACTGTTTTACTGGAGTCACTTTTGATGGCCCCCCAACCTGTAGATTAAAGCCTATCGAAATCGGTGGGAAGGAGTTGTCCTCTGACATTTCAAGAGTTCAATGCTCGTTTCTTTAACAAAGAATAACTCTAAAACGAAACAACCTATCTTAATGCGGTAAAAAGCATTTTGTAGCAAATTTGTTCGTAATTCTGCTCGTGCCAATTAGGGTGCGTAAATATACTTCAAAGGTTTTTAACTTGCACGTACGCTCTTATCTCTTTCGGGTTAAGTGCGGGATTGTTGACATTTTGTAAGATTTTGTAGCAAATATAAAATTTTCAAAAATGATTTAAACTGTATTAGCTGTGGAATGCCATTGTTAACAATAGAATAAAAGTTGTTTGTTTTTCATAGTTCTATCCAATTATGTCCAAATCGGCATAGGTTTTCATTGGAAATTTCAAAGTTGACCCCTTGTGCTACTACTACCGGTGGCCCACAAAATTTTTATCATGACCATTCGATTCTCCGGATATACTTTGGTCATCAGAATTTTTCTTTCTACTCCTATCTCATCGCGTTTCCCAGAAAAAAAAGTGGTCGGATGGTAAGATACACCCTGTATATATATATATTTCTATGAGAAAGTAAAACTTAAGATTTGCAACTTTAAGATTTGTTTTGAGTCTGCTGAATATATAAATCCCTTGATTAGTACAGATTTGAATAATGCGGTTTTGATTAGTGCGCAAAAAAAATTTTGAGACTATCCCTTGATGTATGCGGTGCCAAATTTGATTAGCGCGATTCGACAAGTGCGATTTTTTTTTGCAAATCCTCTCAAGCATTGGCAACTACATCTCGGTAATTGTATTCTACATGATTAGAGCACTGCAATAAATTTATTTATTTATTTATTTAATTTTGTTAATATTATTTTCATCATCTAATTGTTACATTTAAAATTCGTTCATTATTTTATTTATTAATAAATTTAGCACGAATGGCAAATACTTAATAATAGTCTTATAATATTAAATGGCCAACCTTGCCTTCAGTTCCTTTCAAATACTCGATATCTATGGACAAATTATTTTCTACAAAATTTATGCAATTTTGTAAAAAATAATTTTTTTGTGTGCAAAATAAATTTTAATTCTTACTATAATTTTTTAAATACTTATATATATTCCTCAACGATTTAAAGTACATGCATTGCAATATAGATACGTTTTGAGAGAGGAAAAAATACATGTTTATTATTTTGAAATTTTCCAGGATTCACTATTATTATTCCAATTGATTTTTAGTTTGATTAGTGCGGTTTTGATATATGCAGCGTATTGTGAGGATTTATTAGCCGCACTAATCAAGGAATTCCTGTATTACAATGTTTAAATTTTCGTTCAGTATCGATAAAATAAAATAATATTTTTTGTATATTGATATCAGTGAATTAAAGTCTTATTAAAAATAGGTTAAGTAATTAAAAATCGACGCCTAGTTCTGTTTTAAAATTTATAAGTAAAAGTTTTTCTTTGATTTTATTTATTATTTAATGTCAAATAAGAAATATAAGATAAGTTAACTTTTACAAAATTTATTCGCTACTAAATTAAATATATATATATAAAATTTTCTCGACAAAATATATTCACCACAAATATTTGAAATAATCTATGTTTTTATTGTATTCAACAAATATTGGAATTATATAGATTGATATTCGTCTCCAATAGAATAAGAAATGGTAGTTGTTTTATCTGAAAATAAATAAGTGCTCTTCAATTCATTTTAAATAACATAAATATAATTGCGTTTAAATTATATTTAAATCTTATTTTAAATATTGTAAAAAAGCTAAAACAAACTATCATAAATTAAAAAAATGAGATTAATTCTCAAAACATCTAGAGAAGGATAATTTTGATACTAACGTAAAAGTTTATTTTAGATTAACTTAAAATGGAATTTTAAATTCCGATAATTTGTTGGAGAAATTTAATAACTAATATAATATTATTCAGGTAATAATCTAGTATAGTAGAGTCTATTGTTTTCTATAACAAAGTTACCTTGATCGTAATAATCGTACACTTTAATATTTGCACCGTAATAATCATACACTTTAATATTTGCGGGTGTTGTATCTTCGACAACTAATTCATGGATCATATCAAAATGAAAACATTTATTCTCATATCTTAACTATATATATATGAATAAAATAATAATTAATATAGCAAAGTGAAAACCTACATTAATACTAAATTAAATCTTATTGAAAATATTGTAAAAAAGCTAAAAAAAATTCCCATAAATTAAAAAATATGAGATTAATTCACAAAATATCTAAAGAAGATAATTTTGATGTTAAAGTAAAATTTTATTTTTAGATTAATTTAAAATGGAATTTAAAATTCCTAAAATTTGTTAGAGAAATTTAATAACTAAACAATATAATATGATTCAGCTAATGATTTAGAATAGTATAATCTATTGTTTTCTATAACAAAGTTACCTTGATCGTAATAATCGTACACTTTAATATTTGCGGGTTTTGTATCTTCAACAATTAATTCTTGGATCACATCAAAATGAAAACATTTATTCTGACTTGACAACTATATATATGAATAAAATAATAATTAATATAGCAAAGTGAAAACCTACATTAATACTAAATAAGAAATAAATAAAAATATAATCTGAGCAAAATATAGATTGAACTGATTTTCTTTGATCTCGAATCTCCTAATTTCCAACTGCGGCACTGTTACCAACTGTTACGGGAATAGAGTAAAACCGTATTTTAATATTCACATTAACAGTTAATATTATATTTGTAGTAACTACTTACATATTCAACGCTACTCTTATCAACTACGAATCCAGATATCACTTTTATTTCCATTATAATCATATTGGATTCATCTTCCACATTGCTCAAACTGAAAGCGAAATTATATAACAAATTAATCAACATAATGTTCAATAAATTTTCTTACATTCTGTAACTACTGAAAATAGACGTATTAATAAATTAATTTAGATTTTTTTAAACTGGTAACATACCTGACAAATATTGATAATAGCTTTCTTGAATTCATTCTGTTTTCTTTTGCTTTCAACAGTTAAAATGAAATATTCGCTTGGCTCTAAGCTTGGAACGTTGTAGCGATACACTATCTATAAAATTGAAAAAATTTCAACATAAAATTTAATCGACAAAGCATCAGACATTCGTTATTTAAAAATCAGACATATCGGACCAGGACTTATTCAAGTATTTGAAATTACTTATAACAAACTGCATTTATATAAATTGCTAATATTTTCATGTAGATAAATTCTTAAATTTTCTAAGATAATATTAATTAACATAATTTAATACAATATAGTAATTACTTGCACAAGGGCACAAATTTTGTGGTACAAGATAATCAGACACAGAAACAGATATTAGTACATGTGAATCGGTTAAGACCGGTGGTATCTCAAATGGAATCTGAGCAGGTGAAACCTTCTAAGATTCCGAGAAGGGTTAACACTGAATAGTAATTTAAATATGATAAATATTATAGTTCTAGAGTAATATAAATTTTACAAAGAATCTGTGAAAATTAATAATGGAAATTAACAGTAATTATATTTGCAATATTTATTTTAATAATCAACAAAATATAGAAATTAAAATTAGTAAGAAATAAAGATAAAGAAAATAAGTAAGTAAGGAAAGAGAAATGAGAATATAGAAATAAATAGTCTATAGAAAACAGGAATAAATAATGATAGCCAAATAATTTTATAATTATGCTAATAATTGTACTTATAAGTTTAAAATAAGTTTAAGAAGACCCTTCTTGACAACCTCATAGTTGCTAGGCAACGGCCTTGATACATACACGTTCCTCTATACCAGAAAGAGTATGTGGTCACTTCCAATACATAGCATCACTAACAAAAGTGCAGAGGAGAAACCGAAAATCGGTCACTAGAAAAGGTGAAACTGACATATTTCCAATTCCCTCCAGCACCAAAGCATATATATTTAGAAACATTCATAATATTTTACATAATTGTTCATGCTAATATCTTGAATTTTACAATAACGGATTTTATAGATATTATATTGTAATTATTAAGTACATTTAACTAAAATCACTTGGAAATGTATCGACCGCGTATCGGATAAACGCGTATTTACAGTTAGAGAGACTTTAAAAATAAAGGAGAGAGATAATTTTATACATTTAAGGACATAAACATGTTAATTTATATTTTGGAATTTTAAATTTTAAGAATTGTTTTACATTTTTGTGAAAATTGTAATTTTAAAGAATTATTTAATTGACAAATGCAATATTTAATTGTCAGTGTCTGCGAGAATAATCTCTGCTTAATCATTGTCTGCAACTAGGGGTGCAGACTCGCCTGACCACCACTCTGATCCACAAAGCGAACGAAATACGAATACGGAGGACTCCTAAGGTTTCCAGGCCTAGGGGTAAGAAGGCCGCATTCGTTTCTCGTGCACTGTGTCGCCGAAGCGACCTTTAAGGGCCGAGAATCACCTCCGTCCACAGAGGGAGTGGAGACACTAGAGGTTGTGTATTTGCTACTGTGATCACCGGTAGCGACCGGAACTGTCCCCGGAGGGATCGAAAACTCGACGGTTTTCTCACCAAGTTCTCCCATAAATGGGAAATCCTTAGGACACCAAAGCTCGGGCACAACCGTCGCGAGAATCGCGACAGCCCGCCGGAAGGACTGAGAGTATAGTAATCCCGAACCTTCCACAAGAGCAGAACCTTTACTAACAATCTCATCGGATGGGCGGAACGCATGACGACGAGCCGACCCAACTTGAAAAGGGGCGAGAATCTCCCCCGGTTCGATCACCGATGTAGCCTACTGTCCGCTCCAGACTGGCGGGCCACCATGGAGACGATAATGACCGACGCCGTGCAATGGCCGGGCTCCTGGCGCCTTGCCGTGGTCGAATATCGCTCGGATCAACTCCCCGAAGTTTTAGTGATTCCCTAGGAAGCAAGCGTCCCCGGCCTCTGGATGAACCCACTCAGCCCGAGCAAGGAGAACCCTCGGGTGGGCACTGTAACAGCTTCTATCCCTCCACCATTCATCCCGTCGGACCGGTACAATGCCTTGGGATTTCGGCCCTTGTAGAGGATTCGTACCTCACGCAGGGCATTCTTCGGACCAATTTTTAATCCAGGATCCGCAGGGACTCGGATGGTCGAGTGGCGAACTACAGAACATCTATCAGCGAGGGATGGGTGCAGCCATGCTCTTCCGATCCTATAGGAATTTCTTCACTAGGAGTAGCTACTACTGGGGGCCAGGGCGCGAGCCTCTCCCAGGCAGACCAGTTTTGCTGCTGGATCTCTCTATAGAAAGTCAAACGAGATCCAGGGCGAATTATCCGGCTAGGACTTCCCCCGGCTTGTCTACTCGGGTGCCCACCCCTTTCGACGCACCGCGGACACACCAACGTCTGCACACGCTCACCCGTGGTGTGGGGTCGTCTTCGCCAAGCATTTGGCAACCTTTTAGTTTCTCCCTATCACTATGGACGTATCGGCCCGGTTGTACAGATATGGGCATAGTGACAGCCGGTAAGCCCTCTCGCCACGACCAATCGATGGAGATTCATCCCTGCAGACGAGTCCTGGGTTCATCACTACCTCCTTACTAGCACTCCAGTAAGGAATGGCGGCACTCGACATCACTAAAGCCAAAAAAGTTCTGCAGCCAGCCATCCGCAGGAAAGGTGATTCTGACCTTATTCTAGGACACAAGGGTCCCATAGTAGAACATTACATGAATAAGGGCAAGACGGTGACCAGTGCCACCTATAGTGAATTGCTCCATGACATTCTGAAATCTGCTATATGCACCAAACGCCGTGGACTCCTCTCAACAGGTGTTCTCATCCAGCATGACAACGCGTGTCCTCATATGGCTCGTGCAATGGTGGCGACTATCCAGGACTTGCGTCTGGAGTGCCTCCCCCATCTTTCTTACTCTCCCATCTTGCGCCCTCCAACTTCCACATCTTTGGCTCACTAAAAGACTCCTTAGGTCAGCGGTTCTCAACCTTTTTTTCTCCGGGCCACATGTGTTTGTTTGCTACATTAAGCAGGCCGCAACATGCTATATAAGCAATTGACAATCCGTTGGTGTCACGTGAAAAAAATTTATCGGTGCATCAGGAAGGACCTAGCAAGTTAGGAAAGTTCTAATTTTTCAGATTAAAAAAATTTTTTTTATATCAGAATTTATTTTTTTGCATGTGGGAGGAGAATTCCGTGCTTTCATTAAATTCATGATTGTGCATTCTGGGCCGCACGTAAAAGTTTTCCGGGCCGCAGGTTGAGAATGGCGGCCTTAAGGCCCCTATACACGCTCTGACCAGACCACCGGACCGTCGGGCAGACCTACTGTCGGGTGAAGGGTTGGATAGTGTGTAGGCTTGTCGGCAGACAAATATGGTCGGAGACGACAGTCGGACGGTCAGATGAAAAAACCTCTCGACCAGCCGACTTCCCGCCACTTCAACGGTCGAGTCGTGGAATGTGTAGCATTGTCTGCCGACAGACAACCAGACGCCTCGAGTGTTCAAGCACGTGGCAGCTTTCATAGAGAGTTATAGAATTGCTTAATTAATTTTGACATGTTTTCTGCACTGGAAGAGAAGAAAGCGTGTTATGTAAAATTAATTGAATGTTTTAAAAATTATCGTGGGATGTAAAAAGCCCTGTATATTCGAACAGGGAAAGCCGAAATGAGGCTTATAATCAAAACAGCACTGAGTGCGAGTCCAACTTTTTGATAATTAGAAAGATATGGAGGCATCGTGTACAACATTCAGATGTTATCCTTCGCGAGTTCAGAATAACTACTAGCATCCTTGTGGGAATGAGGATGTCGGATCCATAAGTCGGCTGGTCTGGTCTGGACATGTGTAGAGTACACCAACAACGACAGTTGGGCGGAAAGCTGATCAGTTTGGTCGTGTCGGTTGGTCTGGTCGGAGCATGTATAGGGGCCTTTAGGTGGCCACAAGTTCGCGACCGACACGGAGATGAAACAGACGGTGCATGAGTGGTTTCAGGCACAGCCAAAAGATTTTTTATCCTGAGATATTCATGACCTCCCGACTCGGTGGTGGAAATGCATCGAAAAGCAGGGCGGAAGTGCATCTAAAAGCATACATTGAAAAATAGTGTACTTGTTCCAACTCTGTCTGTAATACAGGAGCTGTAAAAAAAATTTTGGAAAGTGGGGAGTATTGTAGCGGGTCGATAATCTTCTCCCCCTGAGATGAGTTAAGGAGTTTGTCGCCAATACTGCAATATGATAATAGGACATGTTATGTTTCGTCATTGTTCTTTTAAATAATGAATTTCGACGAAATGGTCTATTCGGGTGTCAATTCAAAGTCTAAGAATTGATACCTGAACCAACTGTAAGTAAAAGAGAAAAACATCATGGTATTTAAGAGCCGGTGCACCCTCGATCGGGGCTTGCTTGCTCTAACTCGCTCGCCAAACTCGTTCATCTCAGTTACAACGATTATTTCCTATCGTCGACCATCTTCCGATTATTCCGGGGTATCACCGAGAGATTGTATCAGGTCCAGGGCCCCGTTTAATTGACTAGACTCCTCAACAATCATCTGACTGCAACTAGTGCATCATTTTTCTTTTGTTTACGAATTCAGAGAGATTACTCGCCGAATTTTGTGAAAGGACTAAAGACTGATATCTTGGACTAAGACTTTGTTTAATAGCTTTGTGTTGATCTTTCAATGGTCAGCCGACGTTAATTTCCGTGGTTGTCATCATAATCAGGATAAAACAGGTATCTCTCTCAAATGTTGCGAGTTGTTAATTGTGATTTGAAAGTCTCCCTAATAAAAGAAGTTGTTTTGTTAAACGTCATCTCTGTTCCATCTGCCGAACCTCATTACCCGTCCTTACGCGCGCCGCTCACCGCTCTTTAGGCCAACGCCTGTCAATATTGTCCTTGGGCCTGCAAGCGGTGTCGGCCTCACAATATCACTTTTTATTTTTTTTTCAAAATAACAAAGTATGCATTTTGTTATTTAATATGACAAAATGTTTTTTATCTAATAAAAAATGGTTTATATAAAAATTTTAATTGTTATCTTTGCATTTATCAATCATCATCTCAACAACGTTCATATTTCGTTCATTTCTTTTGAATAATCATTTCTTGCTGGTTTTTCTGACGTAGCTGCAAACCATGTTATATGTTAGAAAAAGAAATTAATAAACAAATTAAAATGTAGAACAGAAAAAAATAAAATTGAATATGTTATGAGAACAGAGCAGCCTAATACCCAATTACCTCAAGGTGCTGATCTGCACTTGCCCCAGATAACAATATTTATGGGGCAAGAGCTTACCAGGGTTTTTCTCAATAAATTTTGAAATGTCAAAAAATATTGTTTATTTAATGTAAATTTTAATCATTATTTTTCATACTTACCAAAAAATAGCTCTTAATATGAAATTATCTTAAGAATTATTGCACTTTTAAGATACAGTAGTGTCAAAGTTGTGTATGCTATTCGGACATGATGCTTTTGTAAAGGTCAATATAAATATCAGATTCGCATCATTCATCGTGCGTTATATTGTCATATATCGATATGTTGATATTAATTTGTAGAATACTACAATATCAAATAGCAAAATTTCGCTTATGTTATAATAAAAAAGCCCGATAATGCACTTTCCCCAACTACGCCCTTACCCCACTCCACCTTAATGAAAAATTGTTAATCAAAAACTTAATTGAAAATACAAATGATATTAAATTAGATTTAATAGTTATTCATAAATTAATTTTCATTACGATTAATTTTATTTAAAAAACAACTCATTAATGGTGTTTTAAAATCAAGAAAGATATAAATATACAAGCAGATGAAGTATTTCATATAAAAATTTCATAAAAATAAAAATTATTTAAGTGAAACTAGTAATAGGAAATAGATAAACATTTTAAAAACTTCTAGTTGTTCTTTTAATAAAATTGCGCAAAAGGAACTAATTCTCGAAAGTGGTTACCACCATAACACAGAGATCAATAAGTCATCAGATATAATATTTACATATGTAGCTTATCTTGCAAGGAAATGTTAAAAACAAACAGCTAGAATAAGTGTGCTAGGAACTCACAGATTTCTTTTCATATTTATATTATTAACAACTATCCAAGTTATAGAAATTTATTGCAAAAGGTGAGATTTAAGTCTACAACTATTTAAGATTTATTATTTTATACTAAAGCTTGAGATGTTTAAATTATTCTTCATTTATTAATTCTTCTTTTTATAATGTTCTTTTTATAATATTTCGTGTCAGAATCTAGTAGAGTTCTGACACGAAATTTAGAAACATTCTAAAAATTAATGTGTGTTAGAAGCGAAATTTTTTTGTAGGAATTTATAGTTTGTGGTTACCAATTTACAATTTATAATTTATTATTAGTTTTACATTTTTATTTGTAATAATTTTATACTCGAATCAGTTCAATAATTGTTATCCAATTATACATATAATTATATGTTTTTGTATATAATATTTAAATTTAAATCGTTTCAGATTTTGAAGTTTATTCTATATTTTAATTTTTGTTAATTAAACAGTGTCAGTGATACATTTGTTTAGAAATTTATATAATAAATTATTATAAGTAGTTAATAGTCATTTATATTAATTTTTTTAGAGTGTTATTATTTAGATATTTAGAATTATTGTATATTTTATAAATGCTTTATTATTATATGTTTTATGAATATTTCATTATTACATATGATCATAAGAACCAAATCGTTTCCATCGTTTATTGAATACTGATCAAATAAGGGTACTGTTTAGACATAATTTAAAAATTAAGTTTAAGAAAAGATAATTTTATTTCTTTTATCTATAAATTAAAATACAAAATTACGAATATATTTTTCTTGCTTTTTTACTAGCAAAGTCATTTATGAAATTATCAAAATCTATTTCGTTTGTTAGTTGATGTTCTATAGATAATATAGAAAAATTCCCCAATCGTAAATCACTCATTTTGGATCTAAGATAATTTTTAATCATTTTTAATTGGAAAAATTCCTTTCGCAATTAGCGACACTGATTGCAATTGTTAAAAAATTCTTAATAATATAACAATGTTAGGAACGGGGTTTTCCAGCCTATATTTTTTTATAAATTTTAAAAGTTCAAGAGAGCCTTCACCTTCCAAGTTTCTGTTTCATCTTGAAAGTGGGAATAATTGATAATTTTATTTTTCTTATTATTAATAAAGTGTTTAAAATTTTTTTAATGCCAAAAATGCCGCCCGAAGCGGACCGCTTGCTCCGTTCCCTGTTTTGGAAAGACTTTTTACGTTTAATTGCTTAATTTTGTGTGAGAATGTGTACATCACGTTTTATAATCTTAAGCGGTTTATATTTTTTATTGATTAAACGATTTGTAATTATTACGTCTACTTTTTAAGTTTATCGATACAGTACTAGAACTTACTGTAATTACATGTACAATATTTTGAATACATCGTGACATTCTTTATAACTTTGACGATTAATATCGTAAATTTGTATAAACGAATAAACAAACCATGTAAAAATAGATATGTTTGTCGTTTTATTATTTATGTTAAAATCCTGATTTTCTATTATTAAGCTAAATAATTTTCTTAACCTGTTCTCACCGCCTTATCGGTCCATGATCCGCCACTGTTAGTCACCAATTATTTTATCACATCACAATAAAACAATTTTACTTATATAAATACGATTGATCTTAATGAATATCATTAAATGTGATCGATGGCAAAGGTATTAATAATTACCAGTAAAATTTATTTTAAATCATGTAAAACTTGAATGGTATACACGATAGGTATAAGTGACATTTCTAGAGATATTTCTATTATTATTATTATTATTATTATTAATATAAATACTAAGAATCTATAGCAGTAATAGATAGCGTGGGAGATTGACAATATACGATAAACGAATACAATATTCTGCACAAGATTGAAAAGGTAGAAGGAAAAGGAAGAAGAAAAAGTAAAGAGATATTAACACGAAATCAGGTTTTGTAAGAGCTCCATTCAGAAAAGTGATATTCTTCACGACTTTATCAAATGTCTACGACCTGACTCAATTTTATCTTTGACTTCGATACTCGAAAATAGCTTATTCACTCCGACACTGCTATTTTCTTAAAACACCTAATCTAAAATATAAGTAATGATAATTTTTCTATTTTTTTTATCGGTTAAATTTTGTTTACCGACTACTATAGTACTATATTTTATTAATAAATCGATTCTCGTTTTATATTTAATGAGAGCCACCATAGTTCATTACAAACACAAAGGCATTTAAGCAAATAACTTGTTTTTAGAATAAGAAAAATAATAGATTAATTAATAACTGCGTATTGATAATTTATATCTATTGTTTATTAATGCTATTATCATATATTTCTGATCGTTTAATTAAATTTGGCGATAAAATTCTATATCGTATTGTCCAATAAAACGAAGATGAAAAGAGTTTTGTTGGCATATTGTGAGATGCTAGTTTGATATCTTTCTCTCTGTATATAAATTGAACTATTTCCTACGCTATTATCATATATTCCTGATCGTTTAATTAAATTTGGCGATAAAATTTCTATATCGTATTGTCCAATAAAACGAAGATGAAAAGAGTTTTGTTGACATATTGTGAGATGCTAGTTTGATATCTTTCTCTCTGTATATAAATTGAACTATTTCCTTCTCGTTATCTATAGACCACCCAAGTTTCTTAGTAATTGAAACTACATCTTAGAGTTAGTGATAAAGATAAAAATGTTTGTACTGCTATTATAACCCTGTTATCTTCTGTGTATATATATTTTTGTCAATATTAACGAGATGTTTACTGTATTTCTTATAGCGAGTTATCGACTCGGAAAAAATGTTGACGTTTTTAACGAAGAGAAAAATGTTATACTTACTCTTTCGACGGTTCGTGGGGCAAATGTAAATCAAAATCCGTGAATAGAATCTGTACTCTTTCCTTTCCTCTGCCCATGAAGTGGTAAGTGCAATGGATGTGCATCGGATATGGCTCGGGATAATTGGGACTAGTAAAGGTTCCATTTTTGGTAGCGTCACTGGTTATACGTTGATCACAGCTGGGAGTCGCTTTATAAAAAAAAATAAGAAAATAAGAGGTCAGCGATTAATATATCATGAGAAAATATTGCAATTTTGAATCTGAAGAGGAACATATTTTAATCCATATATTACTATTTGTGTAGCTCCGGAATTGATTTTTAAAATTCGAAAGTAAGTAATGTAGTTATGACAAGTCAGCAATCCTGGATTCCACTTCGTGTACTTTATGAGAGTTTTATGAATGTGCAGCATAGATTTTAAAAATATTTTTCTTAAATGTATAGGCCTAATTAGAATATAACAGATTTTTTCCCTCTCTTAAAAAAGTAAAGGAGGGAAAAAAAAACTATAATTTTTTAAATTGTCAATTTATTTTCTGTATTTTATGATAAAAATTTGCTTTTTGTATGTGTACAGTATTCTCATAGAACTGTTTGAAATTTTTATTTCTAAAAAACTAGACAATAGGAGAATACGAAGCTTAATTAAAATTTAAACAATTAGACCCAAAACATTTATATAAACTTCACACTTTGAATAATAAATATAGTTTTTAAAGGAATATTTCATCTCAACAAGTCTGAACAGCAAACCAAATAAAAGCTTTCTGATATACTGTATAACTTAGCGCAATTTCGATTCCAACGATCGATAACTCGAAAATTGCATACTGGTTACGAATATAATTCGACCGAATTAATCGAATTTCCTAATGAAACGAGAAACAAAAAAAAAAAAAGTGGAAATCAAGTAACAGTAATGAAAATCTTGTGAGATTTTCATCACCGTTATTTGATTTCTGCAAACATATATAATTAAATCAAACCGTGTCGGACTATATCTATAAGATGTCAAAAAATAAATAAACTGAATGAGAATATAGAATATTAATCATGAAAATAAATAAATATGTTAATAAAACTCGATAAATACTATGCATTGATTCTTAATTCGGAAGTTAACAAAAATTTCGTAGAACTTCTAAGATGACAAAACAAAGCAAAAAATCGTTTTCTTTGTCAGAAAACAAGATATCTAGTTACTTAATTTCCTTTTCCTTAATTATACTAAAACATGATCAGATCCTAACTGATCAATGTAAAACTCAAATAACCAGACCAAATTTAACTAGTAGAAAGAAGCTAAACAAAGTGCAAAAAAATTATTGTTAAGTTAGAAAATCTACCATAAACTAAAATTTTAATTCAAAAAAATATTTAATTCTGCTCTCGACAAAGCTTATTAAAAAATAAAAAATGCAACAATAAGACATCTTATTCACTGAACATCTTTTTTTATTTTATTTTATATGTCCAACCTTCTTAGAATATTTTAAAAAATTAAAGAAACAAAAAAAAAAAATAAACAAACTCGACTTGTACAAGATTTCTAATGAGGAATGTAACTGTGATCCAAAGGTCTCGACATAAATGAGATAGAACGTCACACAGTTGTTCTGTTTTTTTTTTTTTACTAAACTTTATTCAATCGAGGACTATCGTTAGTTTTATTTTTGCGTATACAATAGTACATAGGAAAATTAAATCGATCGATGCAGAACCTTAAAAATACAGTAATTAATTAGAAATAATTTTTCATAAAATTATATTTTTGCGCATACCATTAGAAAATACTTAAAAGCGCATAAAAGAATATAAATCGCTCATTAATTCAGCCATTTATCTTCGTCAAATATTTTTCTATCGATAAGTAAAGAGGGTAAACTAAAAATCGACTTTATCAGAATGTTAAGATTACTGTAGATAAAAATAAATTGGAGAGTGAAAAATTACATTTTTTTTTTTTGTTTGTTAGAGCTAAATTTTGGTAATTTATTAATTATTATAACAGCTTATCGAGTATTTCAATTTATGAAATTTAATCTTTGAATTTTTTAAGATTTCACAATATGGTAATGACTTAGCAGCTACAATATATTGCGAACAAAAATATCTTTTTCCTTATTAGTCGTATCGTTGATGTCAGTCGATATTATCACATTAATTCTGTCAATTAGATCATAGTGATGGTTCATTCCGAAGAAATACAAGAGAAGATTGAAACGAACAGCAAAATAGATTTGAAGACAGAAGCAGTATTTAGATAGTCATTTGGGAAACGTTAGAACGTGTATTTTGAGACTCCCACTAGTCGTTGAGATAAGGAGATAATAGACTTACAAGACAAAAGAAGCTCAAGATACTCTGCACTTCTCTTTGGCTATCTGTATAATCGAATTTTGTTACGCTGTTAAAGGAATTTGTTAAGCTTTAAATCATCGAAAAAATATATTTTATGGATTATATAGAGATAAAAGATTATAGTGCCACGTTAGTTTTCAATTTTGTATTATGGAAATTACTGTTTTTACTAGTATCACTCACGAGTCAAAAAGAGTTAGCCAATTTTTCTGCATAATGCGAATAATATCGAGTTTAAACGATTACCAAATCAGAAAACTAGATTTATGTATAACTGTTAAAGAGAAGGAATTAATGTGTGAAAACATTAGCAAGTTTTAATATTTTCATGATGTTATTGGTCTAAATAAATTACGAAATCTTAATGATGCTCGTTAAAATATCGGATGATATGCGAACTTGCCAGACTAACCTAAAAACTTAAATAAAAATGCGGGATTTTAATGTTATCATTATAACTTTTGAATGATGAAAATTAAACTACGTTTAGAAAGATATTCATCGTTTGGATCCATTCTTGTATTACCTCTTAGTAGAATCAATAATATAGTATAGTGATTCTTAACGTTTTTGAAGTGGCGGAACACTTTCAATTATAAAAAAAAAATTATGGAACATCAAAATCAATTAAGTTTATATAATGAGATGTAGTTTTGACACTAATAATAAAAATAAGCATGCAATACTTAAGATATCTTTTACTAAAAATAATTTTGCAAAACACTTGTGATAAGGTTATGGAACATCAAAATCAATTAAGTTTATATAAGGAGATGTAGTCTTGAAACTAATAATAAAAATATGCATGCAATACTTAAGATATCTTTTACTAAAAATAATTTTGCAAAACACTTGTGATAAGTTGGCGGAACACTGACCGAAACCACTAATTTTTAAGACCACTTTGACAGTACAGTATAGTGTATTAGTGTTTTTTTAAATAATTTTTCATTAGATGTCCAAAATAACTATGCGTTATCGATCGAAATTCGATAAATAGTCAATATGTATACATAATCTTGACTCGAAATACGATAACGCAAACTTCGTGTTTGATTCGAAGATGGTTACCAACAAACTTTCATTTCTTTAAACTTAATTTTGCTTCAGAAAAACAACTTAATCCATTTTTTTAGAGTACATCGTCGTTTTAAGAAAAATTTTAAAGCTTTCAATGATTTATCTTTCTTCGGTAAAAGTTTCTCGATTAAAAAAAAAACCACGCACATATATACTACAGCTTATATTAAAAATGCAAAAGTCGCTAAGTCACCGGATGTCAAAATGCATTTCGTGATGAAAAATGCCATTCGCTAAATGAAAATATTTTACATATATTGGAAAAGGCTTAAAATTTTTATGAGCGGATAATGCCATCAGTTATCTCTACGTAAATATGTTGTAACGATCTAAACTTGAATGTTTTGCATTAAAACGAGAATAAAATAATTAATGTAAGAGAAAAGCAATTTTTTCTCGAATGTTAAAATAAAAGTTTAGAATATTTTTCAAAAAATTTATATCTAATTTTCATCACATTTCTTTTTCTTATTTTTGGAATATAATTTATTAAAAAAAAAAAAACGACGCCATCATTAGCGATATACAATTTATCATTTTTATCGATTTATTTTTTTGATAAAATGCGCTATTCTTTTATCCAGATTAATAATAAAATTTTAATTTTGATAAAGACGTCATCGTATTAATGTCATGGAAAATATATAGACCGTGACATTTGGAGAATGGTCCCAAAACTATTAACTTTAAAACTGAAACTGTATCGAGTAATTAATAAATTTATCATTCGGATATAGTTAATAAATAAAACACTAAATTGATTAAAAAGCCTGGCTTTTAATTAACGTCGTTCGAATCTTCCGTGTTTCTACGTCTCTCTCTCGAAAAAAAAAAGAAAAAACGTACAAATAAATTCTTTCGATCGATGTTTTATTTCTGTACAGAAGCTAGCAATCTAGTGTGAGAAATAAATTATCGTGGAAAGAAACATTAAAGAAAGTTCAACCGGATTTTTATTGAAAAACTGCTTTGACATCTGACATTCTACGCGTCTTACGGTTCAAATTAAAATAGTGTGGAGTACGATAAACTAAAAATGACGTCGTTTTTATCGAAGACGATAAAACTCGTCGCTATTTTACATATTCGAAATAGCAGAAATTGTGCCAAACATCAGCAACAATTAATGGTTTAAGTACGTTCGTAAAAATATTTTAGGATAAATAATAAACATTAAAAGAGTGCCTTTTTATAGTCATGTTTTGAACCGGCAGAAGAATAGTAAAAAAAAGTTACTAACGTTACAATGGGTTCGAAAACAGTTACTGACATATACAAGAGTCGTTAGAGAGTACATAGGAAGAAAAGAAACAGCTAAAAGAAACAAAAATGTCTCGAGATAATGGCACAACCCGACTGAAAAGGCCACTATCCAATTTACCAAAATGCTACAATATTTTTTCTTCTTCTTTTACTCTCCTATATTTCTACTTAATATAGTAAAAGTATGTTATCAACATAGATATATGCCATAGAAATGGAATTAGATTTCCAAGAAAATTAAAAAAAAAAAAAATATATTCAAAATTTTTGTTTGATTGACGGAATGCAATCTGAATTATAATAGAAATATTTGATGAATCTCCGTCGAGAGATGGCAGCAGATGGTGAAAACGTTCAATTGACCCAAAGATAGATGGTTCAAGCTGATAACAATGTTAACATTGTGTTGCCTATTGTCGGAAAAGGCGACAACAGATCGATCGGATCATTTAATTTGCAACAATGCCTTTATCGCAAAAATGCATGCATTATTTATCAAAGATTTATTCCGAACTAGAAACAAGAAAAACATTCTCCATAACTACGAGAGAACGGAATAAATATACGCATTTTTTTTTTCTTTGGTTGGAAAAGTTTCGGATTCCAACGAATGAAAAAAAAAGTGAAACAAAATAGCTTAATAAACTCTTTTTCGAATTAGAATATTAATAAGAAAAGTAATAAACCTTCCACGCTGCAGTGAACGATTAAACCGAAGAGCAGATTTTTAGAAGTAAGGAAAGAAAAAAATTGGCCAAAAACTAATTTCTTGCCGGATTTTTAAGCCGTAGAAATATTTGGATAACTTCCAATTTCACTCACAAAATTCGGATAATAGGTGGAGGAAGATAAATAAAAAAAAAGTGGTGAAAATTATAGATCCTTTGCAAAATTCAATGACCCAATCACAAATTTAAAGAAAAGCGAAGAAACATCATACCAGGAAACTCCTAAACTACTTTTCGATATGATATCCGCTGGCTGATTTGATTCAGTCCAAAAACTGGGTCGAATCCTTTCTGTATATCCAGACAAGACGGAAGCTCTCATAACAAAAAAAGAATGATTGATCAGAAATCGTTCAATACAAACTTGGGGATGAAACCCGAGCGGAAGAGAAAGGCAAAAACAGAACAAAAATTCAATTTTACCATCATTTTTATTTATTTATTTATTATAAGATCCCGTTTCCTTTTTCCATTTTTGTTATGTTTTTTAAAATACTCTATATACCCTTTCTGCAGGAAAGTTAAAAACTGGAACGAAAATCGATTCGGATGCTTCCACAAGTTAAAAGTTAACGATATAAAACATTGGAAAAATCTAATACTAGAGAGCAAACTGTTAATTTTCGTCTTTGCCAACCAAATGAATAACTGCCGATTCTCATTGCTGTTGCCAGACAGGTGAGGTAGCAATTTGAGTAAATCCACACTCACCAAAATCAGAAGACCTGTCCCAAGCGCAGACGTCGAGGGCCAAAAATAGAAAGCTAAGCAGGATTCTCAGCATGGTCTGGACAGTCAACCGAGTCAGCACCATATTACAGCATTGAGTCCCGTCCACTGAAGACTGGCATACAGTCGAGCATGCGCATCGAACATTATCGATCGCTTCCATCTTACTTTTTCCTTCCGTTTGGAATGTGCTGATTTCGGAATCTCTTTGTCATCCGCGCCCATGTCACTGATTTTATTTTTTTTTTTAATTTTTATAATCGAATCCTGTCTAACGCCGATTTATTTATTTAACTTGGATTATTTTCTATTAAATTAACGGTTAATATTCTGGCAACAGTTAAAATTTCGCGATACTCTTTCGTGGAATATATCGATGGCGTTTCTATTCGTGCACGTTGCATAATCTAAAATTTCTTTACGATGATGATCGGCGTAATTCTTACCTAGAGAAAAATCTCTTAAAAATTATATCATTTCTAATTTATAATGGTTTTTCGTAAGCTTCGAACGTTAAAAGTCATTTTAATGTAACTTTAAACGTGAATATATTAAATGAAATAGATGGAAATCAATTAAAACTTTAATTTTGTTTAAGGAATTTTCGATCTTCTGAACTCGATTAAGACACCAGTAGCCATGAATCTTATCCAAAATTGTTCGAATGATGGCAATTTACAGAAGTTTAATATTGTAAGCACTTTCATGCATGTGTTTAATGAAAATAACTTCTACTTAATTTTTCTACGATAGATAATTATATAGAAGTAAATTGTTCTCCGGATAATATTCAATAATCCAGATAAAGGCTCTGAAACATTAACTCCTATTTTAGGAAACGTTTCGAGAAGAATCGTCTATTTTTCCCCACGAGATCCATAAGCGATTATCCAGAATAATAACGTATGTTGTATTCACTCTTACGAGAAAACTCGACAATTTTTATAAAAATAAACATCCGCAGATAGTCAATTTTCACCAGAATAGATTTAGAAGTAAAACGAGAACTTAATATTTGTTTAAAAAAAGACTCGGGGGCAGAAAAGAAGTGCAGGAATTTGTTTCGACAATCTTATCGGAAGTAAATTTGAAAGATAAAAATATTTCAGGTATTGTGCCAAAGGGGTTTAATACGAAATAAATATGATTTAAATAAAGAAATAAAAAATTTGCATAAACAAACAATAATTTGCATAATTTTTTACCTGTTTTATTTATAATGAATGATTATTATTATTAAAATTTAGCATTCCGTTTAAACTATATATTAAGAAAATAAAACGTCATCGTTTTGGAAACGGAAATAAACTTCGATCTCTGAGAGCGTAAGAAAGATCTTAAAAATAACATATCATTCAGATGGTTAAAACCATCATTCTAGACGTATCTAATAATGCAATACAACAATAAAGTTCATTTATTTTCAATAATTAAATTGTAATTATAATTTCAATAATTAGTATTCCGTTTAAACTATATATTAAGAAAATAAAACGGCATCATTTTGGAAACGGAAATAAACTTCGATCTCTGAGAGCGTAAGAAAGAGCTTAAAAATAATATATCTCTTTAGATGGTTAAAACCATCATTCTAGATTTATCTAATAATGCAACACAACAATAAAGTTCATTTATTTTCAATAATTAAATTGTAATTATAATTTCAATAATTAAAAAATACTTAATTACTTAATAGAATATTCTTAATTAAATGAAACAACACAAATCTCTATTAAGTTTGATAATTAAATACCAACTTAATATTTATTCTTCTTCATTAATAATATCCTTATGGGCGTGCCATATATGTATGTATTATCGTTAATAATATTTTAACAAATAATACTTTATAAATATATTATTAATATAATAATTTGTAATGTTTGTATTATTAGTTTATTATTTAATAATATTTTTAAGGGATTAAATTCTTTCAGTCATATTATAAATGTATAAATAAAACTTTTTGCTGACTTTAATACCTCTAGAATGCTATGGTCTGAAAACCATTTTTGCACGTCTGTAATTGTATTTTTCAGTACTTTAAATTAAATTTAAATTGATTTTAGTTCTGAATGTGGCTGAAAATAGCAGTAAATGCGACTGAAATCGTTTCTATATTAGAGCAAAAGTAATATTTTTTTCTTTGTTTTGTGCTTCAGAAATTTTGTTTAATAAATACTGAGACGTAATTAGTAGTGATTTGAATTAAATTCTTGCTACGAATTAAAATCTAGAGAAACCAGCGGAAAAATCAAAGTGATATATATATAAAACTCTGTATGAGTTTCTATAGCCTCTCGAAATCCAATTCATAGTGTAATTTTCAAAAAATTTTCAAATCGTGTTAGTTTATTATTAATAAACACGCAATATTTTTCAAAATTTTGAATTTTCAGATAATATAAAAACAAAAATATGTTCATCTTATTACACAACAGATCTCGGAATGATGTGGTTTGTGTTGATATATAATAGTAGAAAGAAATAATCATTCTGTCGCTCTACCAATAACTTTTATTTCTACTCCTGTATAGTACAGGTGTCCATAATATATTCGCCTCATTAAGAAACTCGATAGAGAAAAAACTATAACAGACATTGAAAAACAGTTAACTACACATTGTTAACTCAAAGATTTTTTTTATCAACCTTTGGGATAATGACGGCTTATTAGTAAATTTCCACCATGCGCTCCTTTTGATGCTTTCAGAATATCGAATCTATACTCAATTTCTCTCTAAATGTTTTTTTTAACATCTTTTCTGATATAGTGTTCTTAGCCTGGACCATCCTGTCCCGTAATTCTTCCACGCTGGTTATCTTTTTTTTTTGCATACGCTTTAGCCTTTATACAGCCCTACAAAAAGAAATCCAGGGAATGATGTCAGGGGACCTTGGTGGCCTCGAAATTGGTCCGTCTCGAGTGATCTAATGATTCGAGAATTTCCCATCGAGGAAATTACGCAAATGAATGCCCCCAGTGTAATCCCCATCCTGTTGGAAATAAACATTTGGTTGTGTGTCTTCTAGTTGCGGAACAGTGAAGATCTGAAGTGTATTCAGATATCCTGATAGAGAATGTTTGTAACAATGTTGCCAACACAGATTACACATACAGATGTTCCACTCCTATACCAGCCTTGGAAACTTTGGAGAGCATTCGCTAGCCAATCAGAAAGCAGTTCACAATACAGAGATGGTGCTTCAACCGATTTACGTCACCGGATACCACATGACATCTCGTCGGAAGTAGTTGTGATGCTGACACGTGGAATCCGATGACATAATCACCAATTCACTATTGCCGTAAAGTCATTATTTTGAAACCGATTAAATTAAAATTTTAAATATATATTGTACAGTATTTAGATACATTTTTATATTCTGAATAATATATTAAGCTATTTTTTGAAGAAAATAGTAAAGATATTAAAATGAAATTAACTCAATTATTGCAAATATCAATAAATTTATTGAAAAATATTCAAAATTAGGAACATTTCTATACAGCATTTAATCACGCAATCAATACAACACAGTATTTTATCCCCCCAAAAAATCTATATATTTTATGTTTAAATACAATATCAGATGGAAAACGAAACAGTGAAATACCAAAATCCTGTTTGGTTTTACTACAAATGATATATCTTCTATAATGACTTTCTTCTTATTCATTTTATATTAAACAAGTATAATCACGAAACTTCTTTCTTTAGTAATGACTTTCTTATTCATTTTATATTAAACGAGTATAATCACGAAACTTCTTTCTTTACTCTGGAGGCTAATTATGAAACTTGTATATATACGTACCGCTAACTTTGAATAATGGCATCCAGTCTAACTTGTAAGTTCAAACTTGAGAACTCACGTTATATGTGCTGAGTGAAACATCTGTATAAATATAATCTGTGGTTGCCAAGTATGGGAAAAACTACACACTGTTTGTTAACTGAAAAAGTTAGCTGTTTTTCACTATCTGTTATAGTTTTTCTCTATCGACTTTCTTAATCAGATGAATAAATTATGAATACACTATTTCTTAGCAATTTTTATAGCGAGTGGAAAGTATATTATTAGAATTATATTGATATTTTATATGACGATGGTAGTCTTTTATAATTTATCGATCATGATACATCTTTACATATTATTATTTATTTTTATTCGTTAATTATTAGACTGCGTTTATGTTTTTGATGGACAAAAACCGTCAGCCAGTTATCTGTTTATATAGTGAATTGTCACGATTCATAGAGTATCATCGAATATTATAATTAATATTCGTTTATTTGCCTTTTTTTTTTTTTCATTGAAAATATATTAAATCATAAATTTTTTCGTAAGCTCGATACTTTCGAGATTAATTTATATCTCCGAAATTCACGAAATGTTTTCGCGAAATAAACTTTTTTTTTTATCTAAGACTTTTCAATCTCTGTATATTTTCTTTGAAAAACAACAAAAGATGAAAAAGTTTTAATCTAATTGGTCGTGAAAAGAAAGTATTTTAACTCGGATACTCATATGTAATCCTAAATCGTGTAAGAAGCTTATATATGTCCTCGAAACAAGTGATATTTTTATAACAAAACTAAAAACAAAATCTGTTGTTCTAAAGTGTTAACAAATCTTCTAGATACAGTGAAGTGTCAAAGAATTTTTCCAAATAAAATAATGGAAAATAATAATGCATCTAAGCCGATAAAATTACTATACAATAACATACTGTTTATATATTTTTTATATCTACATAAATATTTTTTTTCATTAAGAATTGATAATTTAAAAGTACTGCAATTATAGAAATAATCGAGTTCTTGATAATATGAGCTCTTGAATGATAGAAATGATTAAACAAACTTTTGCATATCAATGATATGCAAAGTTTGTTTAATCATTTCTATCATTCTTTCATAAAGATCTTGTAATATAAAAATGACATGGGGAAAATTATTTTTCCTAATATATAATTTGCATATTAAGATTTTTAATAAGGAGTATAAAAATACAAAGAAGTGAAATTGAAATTAGTTATTGTAGCATTATTTAAAAACAAGAATTGATTTTATATGCAAAACTTAATATTACCTGGCAACACTGTTGTTGTATGATACTCCAAAGTTCTTCTTACTGATTCTAAATAAAATTAAAAAATGAAAAATAAATATAGAGAATTTTAGAACTATATACAAGGAAGAATAAAGAAATGCACTACCTATGGATGGCACATCTACATAAGCAACTACAGTATTCTCGTCCTCGAAAGTATAAACGCCTTTAAAACCTTGTCCCGGGAAATGACTTCTGCTGAGAAATTCTATAAACAAATCCGAACCCGTAGATACATATTCTACAAACGTGTTTGTGTTGCACAATTCTCCTATTACTAGACAATTATTGTCTTCTCCGTCGTATACCATAATGACGTCGGGACTATTCAAACAACTGCAAAAAGAATGAAAAGTTAAATTTTGTTTATTTTCGAAGCAGTTCTTTTGTTAGCAAGTTAGTTAAGGCAAATGAATCGTTCATATGATCTTTTCCATTATTATTTTTTAATTAAAATTTATCAGTTTTAGATTTACCGAAAATGATCGATATCTGATCAATCTTATTGATGTACAATTGCCCTCAAAAGTTTACAAATCCAATAAAAACATTTGTAGTTTTTGAATAAAGCGAAAAACAGAATTGGAAATAAATAAAGCATTATTTCATAATAATCCATTTTAATTTGAAGAAAATATCACCCAACAAAAAATAATGCAGAAATCAAAACAGTATTCATACCCTTGGAATTAATAACATGTTTGTGAACCTTTTGAGCAATGACGATTAGGATAGTTCCTAATAAGCTTTTCACTGTGTCAATAGAAATTTTAGAGTATTCTTCAATGCAGAATTGTACCAATTCAAATTTTTAGGATGTCTATTGTGTATAGCTGTTTTCAAGTGAACCCAAAAATTCTCTATTGGATTAAGGTCCGAAATTAGGCCATTCCAGAACGATGATTCTGTTCTTCTTTCAGCCATTCTTGCATAGATTTTGACGAATGTTTGGGATCATTATCAGACTGGAACAACCAATTGCACTATAAACCAAGTTTTCTAGTTGATGATCAGTAATATCTTTTGATAAACAAGACAATCCATTATGCCATATGTACGGGTCAAATTTCTGATCCCGTTTATTGAAAAGCAATACCATAGCACAATACTCCCGCCACCGTGTTTCACAGTAGGGATGGTGTTTTTTCTACAAATCACTCATTCTTCTTTCTCCAAACATAACATGTGTCGGCATAGCCAAACAATTCTAGTTTTGTTTCGTCACTTCATAACACTTTGCTCCAGAAATAATAATCATCATGCTCATGCTGTTTGGCCAACCTCAGTCGATTGTCCTTATGACATTTACGAAGGAGGGCTTCTTCTTTGGCCTGTGACCAACTACACCATTGTCACGCAGCCCATGACTTAGAGTTGACTCAGGCATATCAGCTCCAACTTTGGAAAATTCAGTCTTAATATTTCTGGAAGTCAACCTAGGGTTGATATTTACTTCTCTCACAATTTTCCTGCATGAACAAAGTTAAAGAATCTTCCTTCTTCCAGACATGGGAAGAGTTTTTTAATAGCATCATAAATCCCGTACTTTTTGATAATTGACACAATGGTTGGAACTGGAGTTATCATCTGTTTGGAGATCTTATAGCCATTTCCAGCTTTATGAAGTTTGACAATTTGGTTCCCGATATCTTCACTTAGCTCTTTATTTTTCCTATGCTGACTATTATTGCACACTGAATACAGAAGGAATACAGCTACTTTTATATCTTTTTTGTTAATTCTAGAATCTTCTTATATCTTGTGAATTCTAGAATCTAGAATTCTTGTTAATTATAGTGTACTAGTTACATGAAAATATGCAAATTTTGCACTCTATGGATTGAAAGGGAGTGAATATTTTTGATTTGTGCATTATTTTTTATTAGGTGATATTTTCTCCAAATTAAAATGGATTAATTTGAAATAATACTTTATTTATTTTCCATTCTGAGGAGAAAACTCTGGTGTAGGATACATTTTTATTGTCATTTTTTCATTTTATTCAAAAAACTATAAATGTTTTGTAGGGATATGTAAACTTTTGAGGGCAATTGTATTCATATATTTTGGGGCAATATACCGTGTAAATATTACCCGATCTGAATGAAATTTATATACACTATTAGGACCTTCTACGGAATCAAGCTTATTAAAAATGATCGATATTGATTCATATGCGGTTGGACATCTGTTATTAAAACGATAACTAATGTAAATATTATCAATTTGAGTGAAATTCTTGTATCATAGGGATCTTCTAGAGTAGTGGTCCCCGTAATGTGGTGCGCGCACCCCTAGAGATGTATACGAAATTTTTATGGATGCACATTTTTGTCATAATACATATCTGTTATATGGGATGTATGTTGCTATTCTTTATTGCTAAAAGGGGTGTGCCATCAAAAAAAGTTTGGAGACCTGTTTCAGAGGCTGGTGTGTGTTAAAAATGATCAAAATCGATTCGTTAATACGCGTGATAAGCGAATCGATTTTGATCAAAAATTGATCATTTTCAATAGGTTCGGTTCCCTAGGAGTTCCAATAACAGTATATATATTTATTATATATATATAAATTTTTATATCGAAGATGCAAAAAAATTTACACCTTTTATCGCATCAAATTGATTATTAGTTCTTATAAATTTTTGCTATTTTAAATCAATCATCGACTATTCCGAAGTCGATGATTCCAACTTTTTATCGTTTGTCATAAGTAAACGAAAATTAATTTAAAGAATAAATATGATTTTTTTTATATTTAACATATTAGAAATATTCAATTATATCACAAAGATTTTGCAGGATTAAGTATCTAAAAAAATTAATTATTTTTTAAAATATAGATATCAAATGCAGTAAAATTTTACGTAGAAATATATAAATAAAAGATTAAAGATGATAAGAAATGGATTAAAAAAATTAATAAAGGGATTACTGAAAGCAATAATAGAACACAGTATTATTTCTTACAGATAAAAGTCTGAATAGTAAATAATAAATAAGTAATATTGCATTATCATCAGAATAATCAATATAAACTACATATAGATATATATAAATATTTTTTATTCATTATAACTCAATATTGAACAATATTGAACTTATTTACTATTATCAAAAGTAAAGGATAAACAAAATAATATAGAAATTGTAAGAATTGGAACGGATTAGATAGATTTAATCCGTTTCAATTCTTACAATTTTTACATTACTATACAATACAATACGTTCTATCATATAAAAAATTCCACTCGAGTTCATATGCTGTAATAGAATCTTATTAAAAAATTAATCCATTGTTTTTATATTAAAAATAGTGAACTTTAACATTTGGTCAGACATCATAAATATAAATTTTTCGGAATGTGCTAAAAATGCGGATTTAGCATCGTTTAGTATGTTTAATCAAACTTGGCTATATGGGCATATTTTGCAATTTTATTTGTAAGTTGCTTGGGAAAGTTAACAATAAATGCAAATAAATTGGTTTCTTTATATGCAAATTGTATGTCTAATACAATTTGCATATAAATATATGAAAAAATGAAATAATGAAAAATAAACGTTATAATATTTTTCATTGTTTTCATATTAAACTCATATAGAGATGCAAATAATAATAATATGAATCCCACATCAGAAAATTTCATAAAAATTCTTAATAAAAAAAATATTGCTTTTTTATTGGAAATTCTCAAATAATTATTTTAAAATTATAATGAACTTATCCCATTAATATAAAACTTTTTTTTTATAGTTAGGACCCATATCAAATATAATAAACATTACTTTAGTAAATTTTATGATTTAATATATAAAGAAAATATAAATTAATCCCAAATTCGTATAATTATAAATTCTGAACAAACAATTAAGAGTTACAGTATATTAATCATTCTCATATCGCTATAAAATTTCGATACGACTTTTCAAAATTATTTGCATTTATAAATTAAATATTTTTGTAGAAAAACTATAGAAAATAAACATGAAATAATGTTAAAGTTTTATAAGAGCGAACCTATTACAGAGATGTACTACGTTAAAATATTCACCAAGTAAAATTTTGACCCGAAGTCGATGGTAGAAAGTTCTTGGAAGATTTAGCAAAGCATTTGATCTTCAAATTCTTTCCACATTATCTTACCTCTACAGAAAGTTTATTTAAAGGGATTTTTAATAACAGCTCAATATTAGAAAGAAAAAAATTCGTAATTTTGGAAGAGGCAAAAATATTTGATTATTATTCGAAGAAGTAAAAATTACGAAGCAATCACAAAAAAGAATATATTGAAAATTATCACTGGAATTAATAGAAAATTCTGTTATGTTTTGTGTTATATTCGTGCAAGTTATGCATAGTAATAAAATATTAATCTGCATAAATCTCGAAAATACGATACGTTTCAATAGATGCTCAAATGTTGGAAAAAATCTACTATATTATATTTCCTTATCCTGCAACATGGAGCATAATAGTTAAAATTAAAAAAATAACCGCTATTTTGATATATTGAGAACATGACAAATAATTATGAAACAATTATAACATTTTTTCAGAACAAATTGTTATAAAATATAAAATTCGTTTTCTAATAGAAATATAGATCATTGCAAATGATATAAAATAGGCAGAGTTAAAATAAATCAGATAAACGACATTAATGTCAGTAACCAATGACGATGAATACATCATTAACGTCAACAAAGATGAAACCAATTTAGCACATCTGTTATATCTCTAAATTTATGTGGTAATCAATATCATTATACAACTCGTGTTGCTGCGACGAAAACAAACAAGAAGAATTAAACGATAATGACAACTATTTACAGTATAACTTAATCACGATGAATCAACGACAAACAACTCTTCGAAGGATTCTTCGAAGGATTGTTTAGAACCGCCATTAAGAAAGTTGATCAAACAAACAGAAATAAATCTATTGAAAGTGGTGAACTCCTCCTACCAAACTTTATGGACTCTTAAAAAGGGCATTTAAAAGTTTAGTCGCATAGAGAACTGGTTACTAGCGTTTTTGATGAGAATAAGGAAGAACTAAGTAGATTACATGCACTCTGCATTTAAAGATAAATGAAGCAGAATAGACCACGAAATATTATCATTACTTTAATTATTATAATTTTCATTTAAACAGTTAAACAGGAACCATATACAGCGCTAGTTCGACTTACAAACTTAATTCGTTCCTATCCGCGGTTCGTAATTCGAAAAATTTGCATCTCGAAACTCAGATTGCCATTTTATCTTATGCGAAATAAATTAATCCGTTCCCAGATTTAGAAATTTTGAAAACAATAATAAAAAAAATATGCATTTTTGTACAATTATTATTTTTACTTTCGAAATCTTTGGTTTTACAAGCATTGTATAAAAATCATCTTCCACAAATAAAAAAAAATCAATTTTCTTGTAACTGGTTTTGTAGTTCGGTTTTCGAATTGTTGTCATCAGTTGCAGGCTTTAACTCACGTCGCGAATTAAAAATTAGTTAACAAAGAATTCGATATAACTAGTAATTATTATGTAGCTCTTTAATATTATCAAGAATAAGCGGTCTTTATCACATTAACAGTTATATATGCATATATCAAAAAATAATTGAGATATTTTTATAAGAAACTTATAGAAAATATTAAAAAACATCACGGTTCATGTCTCGAGAATAAGTTCGAATCTCGAAAAGTTCGTATGTTAAGCGGTTCGTAAATCGAGGTACCATTGTATATTCATTTAGGAAGTTCATCTGTAAAAGTAATTGAATAATTTAGAAATCGAACGTTTTCTTCCATCAGAAACAATGAAAATTTTTTCTACTAAATTAGATTTACATTTACAAGAATGGTGTATTCAATATATACTTCAGAAGCATCATTTCTCGATTACAGCAATAATTAAAGAATATAAAAACGGAATAACGCTAGTGTAAATTGTAATTTCATTCTTATAATTTGTAAAATTATCGGCAAAAATTTAAATTTCACTTTCTAAAAAATGAAAAAGTCGGAATATAAATTCTGACTTTTTCATTTCTCAGTTCAGTGAGATGAATAGAAATCATATGAGTTTCTTCCTACTATTTCCATTCTTGTGATATTTTTAATAAGTTTGTTAAAAAAAACAAAACAAACTGAAAATATAAGCAATATTGTTATTCGGTTATGTACGATGTTGAAATAAAATACAGTATGAGAATTTTAATTTATTATTATAATTTTTTATACCTGATTTCTTTTCACATTAAAAAACAACGCGAAATATTTAATTGAATTTATGAAAATGTTTCACATCATTCAAAATTACGGATTATAATAAATAAAAGAAAATGCAGACGAAAAAAGTACTAAAGAAAATATTCGATAAAAATTGCAGAATTTATAGATGACACATTCTGTTTAATGCGTGGCATTTTAAATTTAGAAAATAAATAATCAATAAAAGAAATTCTTGATATTTTCCTCTTTTGATATAAAAAAAGATAATCCTTAAAAATTAAAAATACTTTAAGAAATCGATATATTGTCATTTAATCCTTAAAAATTAAAAATACTTTAAGAAATCGATATATTGTCATTTGAAAAAGATTTTCGACAATTTTTGTCGAATAACGGTTTAAAGAAATTTTAAAAATAGCGACTGACTAGAGACCAATAAACAACTCCGTTGAATGTATAATTTAAAGATTATGTCTTTGAATAAATTTCCACAAAATTCAACTAAAGTGTGTTTAACAAAATTAAAAATACGATTAAAAATATTGTTGCTATAAAATAACTTTTGTTTTAAAGTAGTATTTTTAATCGATACATGCATTCTCATTATAGAAGAAGAAAAATTTAAAATAAACGGTGAAATTTTAAAATATTTACATAAGTAACTTACTAATTCTACTAATTGATAAACAATTAAGGCAGTCGAGTATAATTTTTGTCAGTGTGATTAATAGACAATTTTCAAAGATGCAAAACAATGGATATTTCGTTCCTTATCAAATATTTGATGTTTGCATTAGAAATCTCTCACCTCAAATCACCTCTCTGCAATCGGATGTGTTCAAACATCACTTTAACCCGTTCGTTATATCTGGCTAAGAAGCGATAAGTGCACTTAATGTCTTTCGGATAGGTACTGGGATATTGAGGGGAATAAAATTTCCCCCTCGAATGATTAGTACTGCCACTGAAGAACTGATAATCACAAAGAGTTCCTGGTTTTAAATTTCCTTGAGTCTCGAACATCTCTGAAAGATAATAGAAGAAATTTTAAAACGAGATAATTTAACGATAGCGTTTTATATAATTTTCTCTTTTATCCTCCTTTAGTTACCGATCTATTGTCGTTTACATTATTACATTTTCGTTTTTTTTTCGTGGAGATAAAAATCTACTTACTTTGACTAAGAAATCGATAAGTTCCGCGAAAACCGGTGTTATTTCCTTGCCTCCAATCAGAATGGAATTCGAAAACAAGTGAATAACTTGACGAATAATGTGTTTGATCGATATCACCCAATTTTCCACACATCACCAAATTCCACGGAGTATGTTCGTTAACAGAACTTTCTTTCAAATGAAGAAATAACTTCACATAATCTCCATATATACAACTAAAAGAGAACATTGCAAGATTTTAAATTTTGAATGAATATATATATATATATATAAATTTAAAGT
>AYEL01069056.1:0-30994 GCA_000484575.1 Olivierus martensii
AGCTAAAAAATATAAAATCTTAATGGCTAAAAGAACTGAATACGTGTGACCTTTTACCTTGATTTTGTTCTGTTTCCTCGTTGTTTTTTTTAACAATGGATATTAACACACTCAACTCCACTAATTATCAGGATCAAAGTAACCCGTTTAAGCAGAATGAACTTTCCTTTTTACAAATAAACTTATAGAGATCCAAAGCTGCTACAACAAATTTTATCAAAGACTCCGAAGATCTTGGGGCCGACGTTGTCCTCCTTCAAGAGCCTTATTTAGTCCGAGGGAGAATTGCTTTATGTGGAAAGTTTCGGATCTTTCCGGACTTTGAGACCTCTTATGCCTTGAAGACTGGGATTATTTTGAGAAACACTGCTCTGGATGCCATCCTTATCTCGCAATGCTGTAATGAAATCATAACTACTATAACCATTAAACTTAAAGATACAGAAATGTACATTATCTCTGCTTACTTTCCACCTTCCGGGGACATTGACGAGCAAAGAAGTTCTCCAAGACGTTTTCAATAAAATCGGCTCCCAACCCATTTTCCTAGGAGGGGAATTCAATGCCAAGTCCCCATTCTGGCAGAGCCCATTCGAGGATCAAAGAGGTTTTAAGATGGTTGAATTTCTGCAGCACAACGGGCTCATCTCTCTCAATCAAAGTGAGATCCCTACTTTCAGCTCCCCAGCTGGTCATAGCTGGATTGATCTCTGTGTGGGAAATGACAAACTTATCCTCTTTAAACCCAAAAGTGACACTATTGAAAGCCTCTCTGTTAGCGATCACAACTATTTCATTACAAAATTTACTCATTTTAAAATAGTAAATAAAAACGCTAAGAAAATAAAATATAAAACTGACTGGAATCTGTAAATTTTTTCAGAGTCAACATCAAAAAAGCATTTCCTAAACAATTCTGAAATAATGGCTAATTGTCTTATTTTCATGATTGCGGGGTAAGTAAACCATTTAATAATGTTAATATTAAAATAATTTATTAGAAAAACTAGGAATATTTGAGAAACGAAATATCAAAATCAGTGAATTGAATCATAATTGTATCAGCACAAAAACTTTAAAACATTTTAGCAAAGTAACTAGCATGCACAATCGTCTTCAATCCAGTTCCTATTAGCATAATGGTGATTTAGAAGTAATTTGTGAGTTTGTTGCTAAATTGCAGCGGTCCTCCCGGAGATATAGGAGTATCTGGTTTGATCTGACTACCCGGTTTTACCCCACTTTCCCCTAACTCTAACTGAAAATACTCATCGATCATCGAATTCGGTCAGTTCCTATTAGCATAATGGTGATTTAGAAGTAATTTGTGAGTTTGCTGCTAAATTGCAGCGGTCCTCCCGGAGATACAGGAGTATCTGGTTTGATCTGACTATCCGGTTTTACCCCACTTTCCCCTAACTCTAACTGAAAATACTCATCGATCATCGAATTCGGCCTTGAAAGTTCTTTAATTGAAGAGATTACAGTAGAACATACCATGTTTTCTCCCATCATGAATCCCAGCAACTTCACTGAAAAGGATCAGGGCCGGATCAGCAGAAATAGAGGGCCGGGGGTTGCCAATATATGATTTATATCATTCAGTAAAGATCAATTGTTTGATAACATAATTTAAAAATAAATTAATTCTTTAAGTATAAAAGAAGTATACGGAATATAATTATCTTAAGAATTTTTGCTTATGGCAAAATATATATAATATAAAATTTTTTATTATAAAAATAAAACAATTATTTTATTTATTTTAAAATAGAGTTTGTAATATTATTAATTTTAAGTAGAGTACTGTATTACTTTATTATTTCAGTTTTACTGTTTACTTATTTTAATTTTTGATTATTCACCAAAAATTTTTTCAAGAAAATACTTATATTTAGTCAAGGATTAAATAATTTTAAAGCACTTTACAATTAAAAGTACAATAGCATTTGCTATTTGATTTAAAAAATAACCATAAATTTTAATTTTTTTGCAATGTAATTAAAAGGAGAAAATTCTTGATAGGAATGAAAAAATTAATAGTAATAAATGTAAATGATTTTCAATCATCTAAATGTTATTAAAGAATTAATTTAATCATACTTAATGGCAGTTGGAATTTTATTGAATTATAGTATTTTTCAATAACAACATATTTAATAAATTCAAAAATTTTTTTAGAATATTTTTCTTTTTTTCAAAAATATAACAATATCTTGAAATGCTGCATATTTTTATATCTTTTATGTTATATTTTTAATAACTAAAATTTTATAACTCAAGAATTATAGGAATTACTCACCTTTAATCCTTCAAATGTATGTGCAGATAAATTTGTGCTGTTAAGATTAAGTTTTCTTAGAGCTTTCATTGCTGAAATTTTTATTAAAAAATATTAGTATTCATATTTTCTTTAAATTTGTAAAAATAAATTTAAATTATTTTTGAAAATAAGAAATGTTTTATGATTCATTTTTGTCAATAATTTAATTTTTTTTTTTACAAAAACAGCCAAATATCTAAAGGCTAATTTAAAAATGAAAAAATTAGCACTTTAGTCTTTTATCTTTATTAGCTTACTTTCTGTTATTTTTAATCTATATATTTATATTTATTGATCATCCATTTTTGTTTATCAGAAAAAAAATTGAAATAATTTCATGTAAAATACTAAAAATTAATTTTTTGAGTTATTTTGTAAAACTTTCTTGAATTATTCTTATATTGCTATTAACGATGAGATTATAAATTCATAATAAAATAAATCTCAAAAATAATCTCATTTATTCCATTATATAAAAAAATTTTAGATTATAGATATTCCTCAACTTATTTAAATTTCCTTTACATTAAAACAAACAATTCTGGAAAGAACTAATCATCTACTTTCTGAATTTATCCTTTATTTTGGAATGATTTAAGGATACAAAATTAAAATATATGTGATCAAAATCATCTTTAATGTCATAATATGTATCATAAAATTCATAATTTATATTATAAAAATTTATTGAATAATTTTATAATCTTATCAATAATACAGTATTAATATAATTATGCAGTTATTATTATATCAGTTGATATACATAGTGCTTCTTGCATAATATTTAAATACATATAAATTATACATTCATTTATAAAAAATAATAACCTAACTTCTCACAAAAAACCATAGGAGCAATACAGATAAGCCATTTTTTATCCATGCTTTAACACCTAGCATCCTCTTATATCAATGATATGAAATAGAGTCATAAATATTTTATTACAAGTTAGTTAAGCTACCATATCACATATGGGAGATACTATATCTGGCAACAGCCATTTTTTAAGCCCTCATAGCTAGCCATTCATAATGGATCAACTGGAAGAAATTCAGGAATGAGGTTCAATGAGCTAGGTTGGACCTCTTCTGATAAACTGGAGGATTATTAAATCATAGTTGGTGCCATTATTAATTTGTTTATTAATTCAGAGATGGCATTAACAGTAGTCTAAAATACTTCCAATTATTAAAAATTTTATCATCATCAAGAATTCAATTGACAAGACTAGATTCTATTTAGTTTTCAACATTGTATAAAATTTCTCAAAATTATCAATCAAAGATAAGTGAGAGATGTAGGAATTTTTTTTATAAGAATCTGATACAATAATAATAATAGATGTTCAAATATTTGTCAATGACTTGTTAAATTAATGCTGTAAACAGTTGCAGTTATTTGTAACAGCTAAGGTTGAGCATATTTTATTTCATAAAATACTATTATTCAAATTAAATTACTATTACTATTATATAATAATAATCATCATCAAACATTACTGATGATTATTATTGTTATACACATACATTACAAAAAAATCTTTCAAATAAATAAAATTTATTCATTTTTCATTACCATATTTGAATTCATTTCATAAATTTAAATATAGTACTGTATATGAATTTATTTTTTATATAAAAAAAAATAAATTCAAATATCATATTTCCTCACATAATAGTTGCCATTATCTAAAAGTACATCCTGTTAGCAATTCAGAAATTGTTTTATAAAATTTCAATATATGATTTCTATTACAAATAAAAATCTAATAATGATATAATAATTATTATAAATGTATTATGACAGCATCATAACTGATAATGTTATTAATAAAAATGAAATAGTTCAAACTACTAATGATAACATTACTAAAAACAGTTAATAAACTATTGATGATAATATTGTGAGGAAAATAACTCTGATCTGTCGTATTTTATTTGATTATCCACTTTATTGTTATTTTCATTATTATCTAACATATTATATTTTCGTTTAGGAGTTGACTTATTTCCACCTTCTCCATCGTAGTAGTTAGCTATCACGTGTTACGGAATCGGGAACTGTCCTCCGGAAGAGCTGTCCCAGGTAATGATGTCATCATCTAATCTAAATAAGTTTTACCACTGATCCGATATGAGAATGTAAGAATAATCTCGTATTGAGGCTTTGTTCGTATATAATTAAATTGTAAAGAGGATGACATGAATGAATAATTCTGTAAGCTAAATTAATGTAAACTTGTTACGTGTATAGGTAGGCCTCGATTAGTGCGAATAATTGGTTCCACGAATTTCTCGCACTATTCGAATTCGCACTAATCGAAATTACTATATATAAAATATGGTAATTGGTTCTTGCTTTGTGATTCCAGCCATTAGCTAACTTCACGATAAATAATCACAATACTAACTTAACACTAACTGTTTAAGAAATATTACTTTCATATTTTACATCGTTGTTCATCATCTAAATTAATAACTTAACAGGAATTGCGTCTCAACATCATTGTTCATCATCTAAATTAATAACCTACCAGGAATTGCATCTCATACCATCATCAAACCAACTGCCAAATCGTCAGGAGAGATTGTGTCTCATATCATCATCAAACTAACCGCCAAATCAAAACCAAATTTGCATCTCATACCAACATCAATCCAACTTCCAAATTGAAGATATCTTAGAATTATTGTGACGTCTCATAGCCATCAAAAAACCAACCACCAAATCAAAAGCAGAAGTTGAGCGCCGTTTTTATGTCGCTCAATCACAGATTGTGTCTCATATCATCATCAAACTAACCGCCAAATCAAAACCAAATTTGCATCTCATACCAACATCAATCCAACTTCCAAATTGAAGATATCTTAGAATTATTGTGACCATATTTTACATTATTGTGTTCACCATCTAAATTAATAACTTACCAGGAATTGCGTCTCATACCATCCATCATCTTTAATAACTCACAGGAATTGCGTCTCATATCATCATCAAACCAACCGCCAAATCAAAAGGAATTATGTTGTTTCATACCATCATCAAGCCAACCGCCGAATTATCGTGACCACTTTTAAATCATATCATCATCAAACCAACCGCCAAATCAAAACCAAAATAGCGAAGTCTCATACATCATCAAACCAACCGCCAAATTCTGTACTGTACTGTATGGTCTCATACCTCATTAAAAAGTGTTCCTCCTTTTATCCATTTCGATACTTTTTAAAAGCGAAAATTCTCCACTTAATCCAAAATAGCAAATCGAAAGAGGAAGTTCAGCACAGCTTTTATGCAGGGGTAATAACTTACCAGGAATTGCATCTCATACCATCATCAAACCAACCGCTGAATCGAAACCAAAAGAGCAAATCGAAAGCAGAAGTGGAGCACTGCTTTATTACTTACCAGGAATTGCGTCTCATATCATCATCAAACCAACCGCCAAACTTACCAGGAATTGTCCTCATACCATCATCAAAATCGAAACCAAAATAGCAAATCGAAAGCGGTTATCATCATCAAACTAACTGCCAAATCAAAACCAAAATAGCGAATCTGTTGTTCATCATCTAAATTAATAACTTACCAGGAATTGCGTCTCATACATCATTGTTCATCATCTAAATTAATAACCTACCAGGAATTGCATCTCATACCATCATCAAACCAACTGCCAAATCGAATCCAAAATAGCAAATCGAAAGAGGAAGTTCAGCACAGCTTTTATGACAAATCAAAACCAAAATAGCGAATTGAAAGCGGACGTTGAGCGCCGCTTTTATGTCGCTCAATCACATCCCTTTTTTGCTGTAGCGTAATCACTAACCTCTTCTTTTTTTCGTTTCCTGTTTTATCGTCAAAAGTGTTCTTCCTTTTATCCATTTCGATACTTTTTAAAAGAGAAAATTCTGTACTATACTGTATGTATATGATAGCAAAGCTAAATAATAGTACAGTAATGTTAAACAGTTAACGGCAAAAAGCCCATCTTTCTGATGTTTCACCCCTTCAAAACCAAGTGACTGTTCTTGGACCACTCCTCGTCTGGTTTTACTAACCGTAAATTAATGATAATTTGTTAATTGACATCATAAAAGGAGATGGAGCTTTGTTAGTAAGATGGTCTATGCTTACAACTCGCATTAATTGAATATTTGCTCTCACTAACTGATCGTAAAAGGAGGCGGAGCTTTGTTAGTAAGACTGGTCTATGCTTACAACTTGCATTAATCGCCGAGCTTTGTTAGTAAGACTGGTCTATGCTTACAACTCGCATTAATCGACAGCTTTGTTAGTAAGACTGGTCTATGCTTACAACTCGCATTAATCGAATATTTGCTCGCACTAAGTGAAAAACGGTATCATTTTTATAAGTCGCACTAATCGAATATCGTAACTGAAAAACGGTATCAATTTTATAAGTTGAGATCGGAAGAGCGTCGTGTAGGGTCTATGCTTACAACTCGCATTAATCGAATATTTGCTCGCACTAACTAGTCTATGCTTACAACTCACATTAATCGAATATTTGCTCGCACTAACTGAATCTATGCTTACAACTCGCATTAATCGAATATTTGCTCGCACTAACTGAAAAAAAAAGTATCATTTTTATAAGTCGCACTAATCAAAATATGGTATCAATTTTATAAGTCGTACTAATCGAAATCGCATTATTCGAACTCGCACTAAACGAGGCCTATCTGTATAATAATAATTGCATTTCCAAATCTTCCAATTAAGTAAGAGCTGTATTGTACATATATGATATTTATACGATCTAAATATAAATGTACTATATTTTGGCAATATTTAATAATAACAAGCAATACAAATAACTTAAATATTTAATGTATCATTATGTAAATGAAGCAACATGGGACTGTATGTCACTCGATATAAAAGCCAACACAACCAATGACTCAAAGAGGTGTTGTATCAACGTAAGGTTGGCTAAGTGACATTTGGAATTCTTGTAAAAGGTCTGCAATTGTTTGAAGGTAGAATTTAAGGTGAAGTAGTAGAATTCAAATAGTATTTAAGGTTTATTTCTTGTGAATAATTGGATTTTTGATATTTGAGTTGGATTAAACAAGTTTTGTTGATTATTTGATTGTTGCTTTATTATAGTTCCAATAAAGCATTTATTAAAACTTTTGTGTTTTTGAGTCTATTAAATTTAATTTTTTTATTATTTAACTTGGTTGAAAATTTCTTCAATTTATTAGTATAAGTTACTAACATCGTTTTGTTGATTCTTAGATCTAACACTTAATCGGTACTTCTAGTTGTACGTTCTAATTTCCGGTTTTGTTTTTGCCAGTTAACATTAGTTGTTGTTAGATTGTTTTGAAGTTAATTATTTTTAAGTTAGAGTTTAGAAGATCTGAGCTCAGGCTGAACTCTGGAGTGCAGAGTTGTTAGAACCTTTAGGTTTAGTTATAATTAATAGTATTGATATTTGTTAAAATTTGCGAATTTGCATTATTATTATCAATAATAATGTTATCAATAGTTTGTTAATTCCTATTACAATAATATCATGAATATAATTTTATAACTATATAAAATTATAATATAGCACCATATATTAAATTATAATGCTAATTTAATCAGCTACTTTGCTTATTAGAACTTTTTATTGTAAAATTAAATTCATTTAAGTCAACTTTACTTAAAATTGGGAATTATTTGTCTGGTAAATACAGAAAAGGTATGAAGATATCATCATTGCTGAATTATCTATGATAATTGATTTTGTTGCTATTATTGTATTCAAAAGCAAAAAATTTGAACATTAATTTCAGAATTATTGACAGATGGAAGATACTAATCAGTGTTTGTTGTGTCTTCTCCAAAATTCAAAAAAATATGTTCTATTTTAATAATATCTAGTTCAAATTTATATGCAGTGGTGGACAAAAGTATTGATACCCTCCCCATTTTTTTATTATTTTGGCAAAAGTAACTATGATACTACTCAGAAAATTTTTATTTATATTATTTATCATAAAAAATAAATTATGAATATTATTTATTTAATTTTAGGTTATATTACCACAATTACTTAATTGGTATTCACAAGACTTTGTAAATTATGATGTTGAAGATTTAAGTCAAGCAAATAATGAAGGATTGTTAATGTTAGTGTCATCTTACATTATAGGAGATACTGAAAATAATTTAGATTCATTATTAAAGTTAGATTCTGTACATGGTTATAGTGAATATATAGGTATGCATAATTAATTTATAATGTTTAATTTTTAAATTGTAGTTAAATTTAAATTTAAATGATTTTTATAATAGATTCATCAGGAAAAAAAATTCTCTCATTTTCTCTAGAATTTGAACCATATTCATATGATTTTGGAATAATATTAGATTATGATTCCATCAAGAAAACCTCACTAATAAAAAATGGAGCAACAAGTGAAAAAGTTGATTATTACAAAACTAGCCAACAGACACATATTATTGATTATTTGAAAACAAAATGTTGGATGTTATCTGATATTCTAGCAGTTATGAACCATGAACATGTTGCATCAATAAACAAAGATTCAGAATGTAAAAAACTACAAGCTGTTAACTTAATATATGACACACCATTAAAGAGACTTCTCTTCTATTCTTTAGAATTATGGAAAAAATGCTTTGAAGGAGATACTTTTAATAATGATATTTCATGGTTTATATCTGCTCTTAGTCCTTACTTCAATCAAGAATTTGTTTGGAAATTTCTAAAATCTTCTTTAGAAAAAAAAGATTTTCAAACATTATTAGAATATTTAACTATTGTAGAAACTACAAGTCAGTGCAATGATTATGATCTTTTCAAAGATATTATTTTAAGTTATCTTTCATCCCTGAAGCTAGAAGATACCAATCATTATGCAGAACCTTGGAGTTATGCTCTACGAATAAAAAATATAAAAAGAAAAGTTAATAATATCTTATCATCTTTGCAACATTGGCCAGGAGAAGTATGTCTGAAAATTTTGAAAGCTTGTCTTGCCGATAAAAGAATAAAAATGGAAAATGAACTTTATAAAAAAGTGTATGTAAAATATGAAGAGATTTCATTTTGTCAGAAGGTAAATTCATGCATGTCATAATATGAATTAAAATAATAATAATAATAATTTTGTTATTAATTAAGATTTTGTTATAGGTCATTCAGGCTTCATCTAGAATTATAAAACTTGAATGCCATGCAACATCATTAAAAAATTGGCAAGATGTGGCTATATTATCTCATGAAAATCCTAAATCAATAATAGAAAACATAAGATTAGCAGGACAATATCAATTAGCTAAAGAATGGGAGAAAATTTATCCAATAACAAAAGAAGTTCAAGAGGTAATTTTTAATTTTATTTTTTTAAATATAATTGTTGAAATTCAAAACCACATTTTGAAAAAAAATTAAAGAAAGAATGGATAATATATAAACTTTGCTTTATTTCAAATAGGATTTAGTAGAAATGCATATTGCTTGGTTATTGGATCAAAATCCTCCTAGAATGCTTGAAGCTGAACAAGTAAATTTTTAGAACTTTGTTAATTTAACTCTAATTTATATTATCGTTGTTAGTATATAGTAAGTAAGTGAAATAAATTTCATTTTGATATATGCAATAATTTAAAAAAAATGGCATCGAAAACATGATTATACTTCCTTTACAATTTCAAAAATTTGATTTTTATAAGATTTAAATACAAGTTCAAACAATAATAAAACAACACTAACTCAGCAGTAATAAAGCCAAACCAAAATTTAATTATTGAAAAACGTTTTTTGTTACTACATTTAACCATCTTCAATTTTCAAAAATACAATATAAGAATACAAACTTCTAATAAAAAGAAACATTTATTCTAAAGAATGAATTCAAATTTCTAGTTGGTAATATCTGTAATCTGATAGCACAGGGAAATATTAAAATTGAATACAATATTTAAATTTCAAAAAATATAAAGAGCTCCATGTAACATTACAATAAATTGAAAATTAAGTATAATAAAATGTTTTTAGTTGTCCTCAAATGGGACAGCAAAAAACAAAATAGACATCATTCTATCTTCAAGAATGTTAGTGTTTTGAACCCATATTAGGATCATCTCTGATTATAGAATGATGAAAGAAAAAATTGAAATATCATAGGAAGCAAATAGAATTTATAAAATAAAAACAGAAATCTATAATAAATAGCAAAATACTCCATCAAAATAGGAAAGTTTTTAGAGCATCAGTGGAAGAAGCATTGCAAGGTTGCAATATTCAATAACAATATTAATAATCTAAACCTAATGGTTTTAACGACTCTGAAAATTCACAGTCTGGCCTGAACTCAGATCTTTTTTACTATTTCCTAAAATAAATCAATCAAGCAATCCAATCTAACACTAACGAACGTCTACACAATAAAATAAACAACCTAAAAACTTACGGTTGTTAAAGTGTCAAACGAGGTTACGGTTGTGAGACCTGGCAACCTTACGTAACGAGATTCGAGTTGACGACTAATTAGCTTTAGCCTCCAAGCGGTTACAAGCTTTGTGTAGGCCGGATGGGAGAACAACGAAGTGTGCCGACACAGAACTGACTCAGACAAACACCTTTAACAACAAACAACGTATTTATTACGTGCGAGAGAGTTCTTTACAATTACATATTACAAAAAATCCACCCAAGGAAGATAAATACCTTTGACAATTCGTGTACAGAAGATAAATTGAAATCAGGGTGAAGTCCGTCTTTTCTTCTTTGTCTCAAGTCTTCTCTTCTAAACGTCGTCTATACGATGAGCACTAACTCTTGATAGAGGTTGGTGATACGTCTCGGCAATGGGTTGGGAGAAGTTTGGCTGAGCGTTCGGTTTCGATGTGGCTTAGCAAAGGGTGCAGAGTTTGTCGAATGCTTCAACAACTCAACTAGCTTTCAAGTTAAAGGATGTACAACACCCTTGATAAAATATACATTATCATATATTCATTTTTACTTCTGCATATTTTTCTAAGGAAACTAATAACATTTTGAATTATATTACAAAGAATAAATCTTTTATGGTAAATTTAAAAGAATTATTGATTTTCTTATAATTTCTTATAACATAATTCAATATATAAACATATTTAATAATAATAATAATAATTTAAATTTATAAAAGTTAAAATCTTACCTGATAATGATATCAATCCTTTATCTGTTACTGGTGTTTCACACAAATTTAAAACTTGAAGCTCATGTAAATGCTCAGATATTAATTGTAAACCAGCATCACCAAACTAAAAATAATAATAATAATAGTAATATAATTATAATTACCAAACTATTCCAAACTAAAAAATAACAATTATATAATTTTTAAATTTTTTGCTAATAATTATAAAATTGAATTATAAATAATTTTGATTATAAAATTTTTTATTTAGTAATTAAAATTAATCTATAAATATTTTTCTTTTTTCAAAAAGTTTTGCTAAATATAAAAAGAAACTCTGGATCAACGAATAGTGATTGTACAAGTGATTATGAAGAGATTTGCCAGTAAATTTTAAATTTAATGATTTTAATGTCATTATTGAATTCAAGAGTGACATAAAATAGTCACTCCTGAATTCAAGTAATGTCAATAGTCACTCTTGAATTCATAATCACATAAAATGTCATTATTGAATTAAAGAGTGACATGTGATAGTTAAAATCAACTGTCACAGGAAATTCAATAGTAAATGTGCTACTTCATACCTTTCTATATTTATTTAATACAAGTAACTGTCAACCTTAAATAAATCTGACTTAAATGAATTCAATTTTATATTATATATTTTTGATATAATTTTATCAGTTTATAAGTCATTATCAACATAGTCTGTACACTAAGTTTATTTCTAGAAAGTATCATAAAAGAAATTATTAAACCAATTATAATAAAAATAGAAATAGTTCTTCATATTAACTAATGATGTTCAGTAAAAACAGAGGGGCATTACTTTTTCAATGCTTCTTATAATATAGTAAAAGTATTGTTGAAAATATGCTAACTGATTAACTCAAATTACCTCTTTATTAATCTCTAAAATAAAGAAATACTTCAATTTTATTGATATTTTTTATTGTATATATCATAAATATATATATATTTTTTGTATATTGCAATATAGCTCACTTTGTTACAAAATTTGAAAGTCCTAACAAGAAAATAAGTGCAAAACAATAATACCAAAATATATAGAAAATGAAACTTCATTTAGCCCTTCTGATAACAAAAATTACAGATTGACAACAAAATTAGGGAAAAGATAGCTTGATTACAGTACAAATACTAGAGAGATGACATAAGAAAATTGATTAGTTTCCAATGGATGCAGATATTGAACTATATTGTGTGACAGATATACAAAAATTCTCCACTAGTCCAAAGTTTCTTGCAATCATGCTAATTGTATGACAACCTTGAAAGTCCTCGTATACAGAAACAAAAGGAGATATATATGTCTAGTATTAGATGAAAATACAAATTATGAAAATGATGATAATAATCAATCATTGTGGTTTTGCTAACAGATTCTTTCTTTAAACTAAATTATCATATACAATGAAACTGACTTCACAACCACCTGTATAAAAAGACCACCTGACATGACGACCACGATTTTATGGGAATCAAATTTTTTCCATAGAAATAATGCTATTTGACCCTCCATAAGATGACCACCTCCCTAACGCGACCATGACCATCATTTTTAACAGAATGACCAAACCAAAAATACCAAAGATTGACCAAAAATAAAGTGAAACCATATATGACGACCATAATTTTTTAAACATCACTATTAATTCACTGTCTTTATTGCTTATATGAGTACTGTTTTCTGTTAAACTTAAATTTCATTTAAGCTAAACCAAATAATTGCCTCTATTATTCATACTATGAGAATAACATAGAGTGCTGGAATGATGAAATCATGGCGTCATTTCTATTTTAATGCAATATCTTTTTATAAGCACATTCCTAAAATTTGTATCTATGATACAATAATTAAATTTTGTATTAAAAACGTTAAAAATCATAACTTGAAGGCCTATGACAAAGTGATATAGAGAAACAGGGAAAGCGAAAACAATTAACCATCGGATCTAGATATTTTTATTCTACGCAAACGTATTAATCAAATGTAATCTCATACACGTGTGATGCTATCATTGCACTTTGGATGTTGAAACATGGCTAAGCCATGGAATTGGGCTAAACAGAAAGTTAATGGCTTGAATTTAAAACAGTGAATAAAAATTATTGAAGAAGTAAGAAAGGTTTTACAAGCACAAGCGTTAGCAGAAAAATTTAATGTGGGAAAACACAGATCCATAAAATATTGTCTAAAATGAAATTCTGACTAAATATAAGAACAATGGAAATTGCAAATTTAAGCAAATGACAACCTGCAGGAAACATGTTGAAGAATAAAAAATTGGCATCAATAATAGAAAATAATGAAAAATTGTTGTTTCAATTAAACAACATCGAACACTGCTTTTCCGTAGAAATTATAAAAAATAAAAGTGGGATGTGACAAAGTGCTATTGATAGTTTTTCCATACTAATTAAATATGTTATGTTTTGAACAAATGATAATAAATTGAAACAAAAACATACATTTTATTAAAGTGTAATAATTTTGTTTCATTTAAACATGCTGTAATTATGCAGCATTTAAACATGCTGCATAATTAACATGTATAAGCCGACCACCTGTATAAACGACCAGTTTTGATTGGAATAGGAGATGTTATACAGGTTCTACTGTATATTTGAAATAAATAAATCTCTGTAAGATTTGCATATAAGACTATAAAAAATTAGCCAACAAATAAAAACTATAAAAATTTTCAAATCACATAAATAATAAGTAAAACAAAAATATATATTAATCTGATTCAAGCATTTATTTATATAAAAAGAAAAATTCATTTTAATACATAAGTACTTAAGTATTTGTTCAAAAATGAAAATTCTTGAAATACCTGAGTTGACCATAAATTTAGACATCTTAATGAAGGTAATTTAATTAGCTGCTCAGCACAGGCACTAGTCACTTGAGTAAATGCTAAAGAAAGACATTCAAGATTTCCAAAAGATCCACAACTTAGAAATTTAGCAACATCTGCATCCTAAAAAAAATTAAAATATAATTCATATAATATATTATTTTAATTCAATTAGATATAATTGTGATCAAAACTATTTATATCCTTGATAAACAAAAACAGCAACATAAGTATTGCTATTTACCAAATAATATAAACTAGCTAAATTAGTTATCTCTTCTGTAATATTTTGGAATTAAACTGCATTTTAATAATCATTTATTAATTTATGCTTATTTTATTAAAATTTCTTTAGTTTGACTGAGTTATTACTATTTATGATGTAAATAATTAACTTTAAAAATATTTTATGTAATTATTATAGTTTAAAAATGTATATAATAGTAATATAAAAATTTGTATTTTTCAAATATGAAAATAAATTAATATTTTAATAAAATAAAGCCTTATCTATGTACAGTATTCAATATTTTAGGCTTAATTAGATATAAAGTACAGTTTAAATTTTGAAATTATTAATTACTATTTAATAATATATTAAAAAATAATATAGTATAGCATCAATTATCTGAACTAATGCTGCCCAAAACAAAATTACATTATCTACTTTTAGTGTATTAGTTGTTATGCTGAAATATTATTTCTGCCACTTAATGCATTCATTTCTGATTATTTATTTAATGATATATAAAAAGTATAGCATAAAAATCTTAATTTGCATTACAGGAATTAAAAATCAGATGCTGACTTTAGTTATTGTATAGACATTTTGATTATTATTTACAAAGAATTTCCTAAATTAATTATTTTTTATGATAATACTTCATTTTTTAAAATATAGTAATAATAACCTTGCATTCAAAATTTTAACTGTAAGCCTATTTTAATTAGAATTTTTGTATAAACTGGGTATTTTCACATATGTTTAATTATCTGGACTATTTGATTAATCAAACCAGTCTTAACCCATTTGGTTCAGATAATCAATGATCAATTGTATATCCAACAAATAATCAAACAATAAATAAAATTAATTCCTCTTTTTATTTCTACACTTAATTTTGTGAAACCACATTTTAATTATTGAAATTAATTACAACCAAAAATTATTGAAAATTAATCATATTATTGTGCAAATAGATAAATATTTTAATTATTACGATTTTTTCAAAATAATCTTTATATTTAATCATCATTATATGAAAAAAATTATAAAAGGTGAAGTGGGGTAAATGTAACCACAGGCATTTTAATATAAACCCTTGCTTGAAAGATGGCAGCACATGCATGAAACAAATGATAAAACTAATGTTTTGAACCCTGTCCCACACTTAACTTCTATCTAGTTCCAGTCAGTTATTAACAGTAACAGTGTGTGTAGTTCCTGTTGCATTGCAATTTGTAATTGGAACCTTGTTTAAAAATGTTTGTTTTTGTGATCTGTAAACATTTTTACAAGTATAACTTTATGATTGTTTGTATGGATTTAAATATATGCCTAAAACACATTTTATATCGAATTATATTTTAAGACTGCTGTTATTGAAGATGGTTTCATTTGCCCTGTAAGAAAATGTCTTTGGGGCAATTGTAACATTTCTTTGGGATAAATGTAACAGACATTGTTACCCTTGCAGCTATGCCGCCTTCTCATTGGGAAACTGGCCACCAAGAACAGGGTACAACTGGTTTGGATACTGGGACACAATGGGTGTAATCAGTTGTTGATAAGCTTGCCAGGGAAGGGGCTTATCGCCCCCTTTTTTTGGACCTGAGTACCCAATGATTTTCGAGAATGTGAATCTGATAGATTTCTGATTACTCTTCATCTGTCAATTATCTGCAAAGTCAGTTTTTTGACTTATCAATTGGCTTATTTTCTTGAAAATGTACTTTACCATACAAAGGTTACTACTGATAGAATTCACATTTCTCAAGTACTTTATGCTGCATTTTAAATAATTTCAGACATCAAATTAAATAACAAACTGTTTAATGATGAGTTTATAGATGCTGATTGTCATTTCGTTTGTCATTATGAAGGTTTTCATTTGACTTCCTAAATTATAATCTATGATACAAATTATTTGTACAATAGCAATTCTCATATAATGTTAATATTTTCGGTTATTTATTTATTGCAGAATATTAACTCAAAATCTTTCCAAAAATTTCAAAACAGAAATAATATATATTATTTTATATCATCATGTTTTGCTTTCAAATACTCTTTTTCCTTTCAATTATTGCATAAATCCTTTTAAAGCTTTTACCGTTTTTGATTATAGCATAACCTGAACCTCTATTTTTTTTTTCTGAAAAATCATAGATGTTCTACACATTATCCTGAATATGTACACAAAAGTTTCATCAAAATTGGCCGAGAGATATAATGGAACAGTACTGAAACTTTGATCATTGCTTAGCTTAACAAAATATTTTCATTTTACATGATTTTTTACCAATAAAAAAATGTATCATTTTCAACTGATACTAAAGAATGGTATCAACTCTCATTAAGTGAATACTAAGTAGAAATATTACAGATTTAGCAGGGATTGGTGAATAGAAATAGTATATTATGTTAAATTTAACATATTATGTTTTAGTTTAAGAATTAACTCACTTTTCCTGTTCTCCATCTCATCAGTTTGAAACTATGAGTTACAGATCTGAAATCAGTATCCCAATGAACTTTTTCAGTTCTTGATGTCATATGCTATAAATAATTTACCATTGATCCGATGTGAGAATATAAGAATCATCTCTTTTCAATGTTTTATTTGGTACATAGTTAATTAGTAGAGAGGATGAGATGAATTGATTGCTCTATAAATTAAGAAATTTGAACTTGTTGCACAACTTATGTAAATGAGACATAAGAGGAACTAAGAGTCACTTGGATAAAAACATACGTGTCAACTGACACAGAGAGGTGTTTCATACTGAAGTAGAGCTAATGAGTGACTTCTGATTTTTCATGTATCATGACTTAAGTTTGTATGAGAGTGGAGGTAGTAGAATTAATTAATATTTAAGGTTATATTTATTGTTGTTTTATTCATTAAAAACAATTTATATTTATAGAACTTCTTACATATAATTTCAAAATATTTAAGAATATATAGGATACTTAGAAATCAATATTAATTTATTGTAATATAAGTGTTCTTTATATTAGACTTAGTTTGTCTAATATGCAAATTATTTTGCAGTGCTTGAGCTGAAACAGGCCCCTACTACTACTACCCCTGCAGCTACAGTTTTGGATCAATAGCTGACCAAAACATTTGAAAATTTGCTTTTGGAAATGATTAAGCAAACTCCCAACCCAGAGAAACAAGTTGAAAGAGAATGGGCAATGAATTGGAGGTATTGACTAAAGCTGACATGCTAGAAAGACTAAAGTTTAAGAAAAGTAAAGAAAACAAGACAAAGCCAAAATGTCATAAAGAAAAAGAGTGTAATAGTGAAGAGGAGGAGGATGATGGAGTAGAACAGCATTTCCCAAACTTTTTCTATGATGGAACATTTCACAAATCCTGAAATTTTTACGGAACACTTTAGTTATTTTATAATATAGATATATATTAATAATAAATAAATTAGGCAAAAATAAACATTTATTATCAAATTGTAATTATGTAAAATAAACTAGCGACTCCAGTTTCAACTTTGCACAGTATTTTAATTAAATCACATGGGACTTATCTTAATTTTCATAATTTTTTATGGAACACTTATTGATCTCCTGTGGAACATAGTTTGGGAAATGCTGGAGTAGAGTATGATGACTTGGATAATGATCAACATTTTCTAAAAAGTCTTCAAGATGAAATGGAAATGAAGATCCAAGAAGAAAACATGATGAATAGAGATCTGGGTGAGTTTGGATAAAATATTCTTCAAAAAAGTTATCAAGCATTTTGTTGGAAAAATTACTAGAGCAATTAAAGATGATTGGGAAGTAAAATATCAATATTTAAAAAGAACTGTCACTAAACAGGACAATACATTTAAATTTGAGTGGTCTTCTGTCCAGGATCTGGACACAGTTACAGAAAAGGACATAGTAAAAATATTGCAGAACCTTTGACTGACAGAAGAGGTTTACTCTATTTCAATATTCCATTGATGAATGCAATATGTGATTATGTGATTTAATTTATTTTAAATGTTACTTATCATTAATCAACATTTACTTAGGGAATTTACATGATCCAAATAATCCTAACAAGCCAAATTTCCCCTAGCAATTTATTTTTGAAATAACTGCCAAATTAATAATTATTTTAATTTAATGCTACAGTGCTACTATCTAAATAATTATTAATCCAACAGATGGTGGCATCATAGCATAAATTAAAAATAATTATTAATTTGGCAGTTATTTCAAAAAATAACGCTAGGGGAAGTTAGGCTTGTTAGGATTAATGTTACTTATTTTCATTTTGTGCAACTTGCACTGATTTATTTGATTAATTTTAATTTGAGTATTTTCTCAAGCACTTATTTTGTGCTATTTGTAGAATTTTTTCATGTATTTTATTTATTTATTTATAATGAACAATGTAACAACCTTTAGAGTTTAATTAAAATCTTACTTGAATGAAAAATCAATGCTTTTGACCTTAATTTGTTCAAAAGTTCATAAATCTTTCAATTTTGATGTGATTTAGTTCATCATTAGATCATTTTTATATAATTTGCCTCCCTAATTGTATATACTACAATATCTATGGCTCCTACTTAGCCATGATACATTTGCCCCTCTTGCTGAGGCAAATGTAACATGTTAGCAAGGCTTTAAAAAAAATTTTGCTGGAAAACAGCAGATTTAGTTTTTTATCAAACTTCTCCAATAAATCAATGGCATAATAGCATGAATACCTTCTGTATTTTTTAGAAAATTTAATTTGCACATTTTATAATTTTTATAGACATTAGATTGAAAACTATTGAATATTGACTTTTGAAAAAACATGTTGCATTTACCTCACCTCACCTTAATCTTATCAAAATTTTTATTATTTTATCAGATATTTACTTACTGTTGATCTTGGAAGAAAACTTAATTTTTTTGGACCACCTTTCTGCTGCTAAAATATTTAAATGAATTTTAATTATAAAATTTATCAAAACCTACAATAATATTACAGTTTCAGTCATATATACCAATTCTTTCAGATGCCTTTGACGTTGAGAAAGAGCTTTATAATGTTCTTTTCCACTTGCAGTACTTTGAAGTGTTATTATGATTTGTAATTGCAAATCCTTATCTTCAATTACTTCTAATTCCAACATTGCACATAAAGCTTGTTGACAGGTTTCATCGTCTCTTAAGGCTCGCAACATAAAAGAACAAAATGGTTCCACTGAAGCTTCTAATGATTTTACCATTGATTGAAGAAAACATTTTTTTCGGCAACAGCATGATAATAACATCTTCAACTAAATTAATAATTATTTTAATTTCAATAATATTTTTTTTCATATAACATATGAAAAATAAATTAATTCTTATTTATAAGAATATTTTTAAAGCCTTATAAGTTATGATGATAAGAACATAGTATAAGCTTTAAATGAAAAATATTACAATTTCTTCTCATAAATAATCGTAATAAATTATATCAATTTGGAATATTTATTTTATTATACAATACATCAATTAGATTGATCATTTTGGATCAAAGATTGAATTATTAAAACTAATTAGATTTTGTTTTACTTTAATAATCAGCTATATATTAAATAAAAGTAAACAATAAGCCAAATAAGTAAGATAAATCGTTTATTCAAAAATGTTTTCGGCTATCCACGTAGCCTGCCTCAACTGAGTTGCTCAACTCAGTTTTCAACTGAGGCAGGCTATGTGGATAGCCGAAAACATCTTATTTATTTGGCTTATTGCTTACTTTTATTTAATAATTAAAGTAAGAAGTATTTCAGTATAACTATATATTGTTTATAAAATTGAAAATCTATTAGACTGTTTCTTCAAATGTAACATGAAAATAGTTAAACAAATTTGGATAAGTGTATATATTCTGCATTCTCTTATGAATATTTTAGATTTGATCTATCTAAATTTGATAATTTTTAGAGGGTTAAAAGCTTTTTTTTTTTTTTTTACAATAAAAATAACCTAACATTTAATGCTGATTTTAAAACTGTATCTGCCTTTAAATTTAACCATATTGACCAAAGAAGTTAGGATTTTAAGCACATTTTCCAATTTTACAAATAAGAAAAATTTATGTGATAAAGTATTTGGTAATACTGAATACCTCAATTAGTTGTAAAATAAGAGGAAATGCCTACACTTAGTGTCATAAATCCTGCATAAAATTCAAATAGCTCTAACTACTACAATAATGAAAAATATGCAGACTGCACAAGCATGTCTTTATTACTACATTACTTTCTTGTAAACAAAAGATTTTTCTAGAATCTTCAATAGAACAAAACTGTCACAAAAATAATTTTGTTGGAATGCAATTTTGCAGCCACATTTAATAAAAATAGAGCATGCAAAATTTTTAAATTGCTAAAAACAGGGGAATTGGAAGAAAGACTGTATATGATGTTGTCAATAGGTATATGGAGAAAAGCAGTGTTAATGACAGAAAAAGAACTGATAGATTGAGAATGAAAAGAATATAAAGGCCATTTGTGATCATATGCATGAATTCGACAAAATCCTTATCACAACCAAAAGAAATTGGCTCTGTAATGTTAAAATAAAAAGTTTGGAGAGCCCTAAAGCAAGACCTCAAACTTAAAGCTTTAAAGCAAGGAACATTCCATTCTTTAAGTGTTCAGCAAAATAAGAATTGAGTCAAGAGAAGTCAAGCATTACTGAAGAGTCAGTATACTAGTAATGCTACAAAAACATACTTTTCACTGATAAGAAAATCTTCATTTCTTGAGCAAAAGTTTATTAAACAAAATAAAGCAAAATGAACATATATTCTAAGTCAACAGAAAAGATCTCCAGATTTGAAAAAAGTACAAAGTTCCAGAAACCACTTTCAGTGACAGAGTGGTATGGAATCAGTTAATATGAAAAAGTGAAGTTGCACTTTGTAATTCAGGGAGTGAAAGTGAATGCAAAGAACTACATGGAAGAAATTCTAAAACTGATTTTAAAGCCACTGAATACTGGTCTTTTTCAACCATATCAATCTTCTAACAAGATTGCTCCATCACACAAGGCCAAAGTTACCCAGAGGTGACTAACCAAGCACATTTCCCAACTTCACTTCTAGTGAAAAATGGCCTGCTGCATCTCCAAATCTGAATCCACTAGATTATAACACATGATCAAAGTTGGAATTAAAGATGTGTGCAAGACCCCACAACAATGTCAATGATCTAAAGAAAGCCTTCTCTGGGAATGGGAGAAATTTCCTTTGGAGAGTTTGCATAAAGCAATAGACAAATAGCCAGAGAGATTATGCAACTGAATCAAAGCAAGCAGGAGCACCTTTGAGTGGCCAATCTAATATTTTTAATTTATATATGTTTTTTTTAATATCCTAATGAATTATTAAATTTATTGTTAAATAAGAAAGTTATACAGCAAAACTCATGTATGGGAATTTATGACAACACTAGATATATTGAGGTATACAGTTGATTCTTGGTATTTCCAAATTCTCTACTTGTGTATTCAACTATTCGCAAAAATTTATTTATAATCACAAATTCGATTTTCACGGCACTTTCGTGCTTATCTGTGGATTTTTCTGAGTGGCAAAAATACTGTTATAAATGTTACTCTTACTTGTAGTCTCTGTGTTGTTCTGCCTGAAAAGTCTCATTACCTATCCTTGCTTACTCCACAGAATGCAGGTAGGCCAAAAACCTGTTCTTACTGTCTGCAGGTCCCATAGAATAATGTAACCCTATGCTTAAATGCAGCCTCAAATTAGGCACTTAACTTTGTGCACATTTATTCCTTACACTGAGATTTTAAAAAATCTGAGGCAAAAAAGTGATGCAGACAAGGCTGACATAGTTTTTCAACAATTCAGAAAGACAATATATCAGCTGCTACATCAAACAACTACCCATCAAAACTAAGATTTTATTTACTACAAAGTTAATGTTTTAAAAAATTAAATAAAGATTACTGTAATTATAATACTGTATATAGTATTGTACACAGAATATATTGTAATTATTCATAAGTACTGTAATACACATTAAATAAGGTGTCTTTAAACAGAAAAACACAGATAAAGCAAGGATAAAATGTTGAGAAGAAACATTCATAGGAACCTAACTCTATATTTCCCATAAGCATTAATGGTTCAATATTCGCGAAGAATTTACAGAATATAACTACTGCAAATAACAAGAATCGACTGTATTTATATGTTGGTTTTAATAGCATATTTTTATTAATTGAATTTTAATGTGGAAACTATATTAAATGAATACTTTTTATCATTATAATTTTCTTTTAATTTGTTAAATCCCAAGCATTAAAGTACATATTTTTTGACAATTTTATTGAACAACAGGGGAAAATGAAGTGAATAAAATTTTTGTAAAACATTCTAACATAAAAGTAACAAAATTCAGTAAGGTGCATATATGTTCCTTTGGACACTATCATAATAATACAGTTATGAACTGAAAAATCTTATTTTATTTAATTTTTATGAAATAATTCAAAACAATTTGTATGCAAAAATATATAGCATGTTTGTACATATACATAGACTGACTCTTACTAACTGATACTTTACAATTGATTATTATTTAATTTGACATCATTAGAAAAATTTTTCTGAAATATCTTAAGTCATTGAAATATCTCACTTCTACTTTGTTTTGATGCTAAATTTAGCTTTACAGTGGATCTTCATTTAACATCAGAGTTACATTCCTGAAAATCATGACATTAACCGAAACCAAAAATTCCATTGACCTAGCATAAAATTTTTTCAAGAGTCGGGTTCCATAACTGATCCTGGGCAGGGCTGCCGAGAGAAAATTTCGGGCCCGTGACAAGTGTGTGGTTCTGGCCCCACTTAAAAAATCCATCACTTTGGTTTAATAAAAAACGATATAAAACAATAAGCATTAATTTAAAAAAGGCAAACAATAAATTCAAAATTCCATTACATTACATACTATGTTATATATAAAAAAGTTTATTTTGGTACAACTTCTTTAGGTGCTCTGTCAGCAGCCTGCGAACTATCGGACACGTTATGTGACACTTCAAGTCCGATGGTCGGGCTCACTTCGAAGCCGGGCCTGTCACAAAAGTCACGGATGTCACCCCCTCTTGACAGCCCTGATCCTGGGTCCTCTGAATGGAAAGTTAAAGCATTTGCATTCATTTAATCCAATAAAATGTTCCTGCGTGCTGACAGTTTAATTAATATATTGTTCATAGATAATACAGTAGAAGCTACTTATTAGAATAACTTTGGGACAGATCTATTTTGATAACAATAACTGACTGATAACATTAAACAGTGCATGTCAAAAAAGTATAATTTTCAATATTTTTTTATTATATAGTATATACTGTATTTATGCTGTTATATACAGTGTAACCTCAATTCAATGTTTTCGTTGGTACTCCTGAAAAACTATGGATATGGGAAAATGATAGATGCGGGGCTATATAAAATGAAAAAAAAAAAAATTAACATTAAAAGATAATGCTAATAATAATAATACAAAGTTCTATAATGGTTAGATGGACACTTGTTGAACTTTATATTATGTAATCAATTAAGTGAAAAAGTGAAGTGAAATGATTTACACTTATAGTTAACATTGCCAATTCCAGTTATGAAAAATCACGAAATATTAGAGCAATAGTAAGAACATTCGTATATCAAAAATAATTTAAAAATTTTTTCAATAAAGGCAATTATAAAGTTGCTAAATTGCTATATTAGAAATTTTAAACTATGATATATATTTCATCATAAAAAAAAACATTGAAAATCATCAGATCTGTCAACAGTAAAGCATGGATACCACATTACCAGAATCTACTGCAGAAACAGACAACAGATGCCCAAATGTGTTGTCACTTCCTGTTTATAACGTACTGCTTGGCAAATTATGAGCAGAAAAGTAGTTAATTCTTCAAACGACTACTTATAAACCTTTTACTATTTAATTAGACTTAAATAACAGCACTATTCTGCAGTTAAAAGTAGAAAAACATTCACATAAATTGTACTAGCACTTTCGGTGTTATTTGTTAGTTAAGTTCTAAGAATGTGTTTGTTCGATGTTCGAATCGGTTATGTAAAACGTACCTGAGGATGGTGTAATAGAACACCGAAAGCGCTAGTACGATTTATGTGAATGTTTTGCTACCTTTAATTGCAGAATAATGCTGTTATTTAAGTCTAATTAAACATAAAAGTAGAACAGACAAAATTTCAACTTTTAAATTTCTGCAGTGCTTGCTGTTGTACTTTTATCCAATCATGTGTCTCGCTTGGAGTGATGTTTATTCGATGTCATGAGCTGAAATCTCAAAAATCAAAACAGTAGAAACAATAGATAAGTTGATCAACATACTCCAAGTAATATTTTTAGTCTTGAGAGCAAAGTTTTTGAATTAATCAAGTATGGTAACTGTACTTGTATTTTTCTCTATTTTGAAAGATATTTCTTGTCCAAAGTCTATGCCGTCTTTTTCGTCTTTGTTTTAATTTCAACATTTAAGATTTTTGCCAAAGACAATAAATGTGTAAAAATCATTGTGTTGTTGTCCATTTTTGTTTGACTTTTTTAACATCGCTAAAGGCTGCCGCAATTTTCCTTATTAATGTTGTACAAAACTGTTTTGAATTTCTGCTATAGTGGAAACAAAGTACAGCAGAAGACAGACAACAACAAGTTGTTCTGTTTCTGTTGTCTGTTTGTTGTTTCTGGTGATGTGGAATCCAGGCTTAAGGCTGCACCATTTGTAAGGGCGAGACATGCAATGAAATCACCTAAAGGTGCCACAAAGTTTTGAAAAGCAGTCATATGTCTGTATGAACTTATTAAGTCAAAAACTTACATCAATCTAATATTTATTTATTAAAAATGTACACAAATCAGATTTTTCCACTTAAGTCAAATCTGCATTATTTTAAATGAAGGACAAGTGTTTATCTTCATATTTTCTCATTTTTTGCCTAAATTTCAGTGAAAACAAAACAATTACTGAACGATTAACAAATAATGTTGTTTATTTTAATAGATTTAACAAATATTTTAGTATTATTTGCCATATTTTTTTAGTTTTAAATATGGTATTTTATAGTGGTGCATCGATTCTGATGACAATAATTGAAATTCTGATTACTATAAACAGAGTTTTCATAATGCATTTTAATATGAATGATTCGGGATCATAAATTTCGATAACAATAAATGCTTGATAACAATATCTGCGGTTACAATAAGCGGCTTCTACTGTACATACTTCAGTTAGTGTTTATATAAAATATGATTATCTTATTTTTTAAAAATTATATACTTCCAACTTATTTTTGCTCCATTATGAAAGGAAATGTAGGAAAACAGGGTTTTTATTCTGTTTTGCTACCTTAAAATTTTTAATTTTTTAATTAATTAATTCAGTTTTTGCTGGTGACATAATAGTAAAATGATGTTAAGTGAGACAATGTTAAACAAGGACCCACTGTGTTTTCTTTCCCATTTCCTATATTCATGATACCTTCAAATTATGTGATACTAGCATACCCATGCCCGGCGTTGCTCGGGCAATTCATGGTGTGTTACTTAAGTTTCTCTTTCTCTTAAATTATAATTTTTTAGATGATCTTCAGGATTTTCTTCAATGTATTCTGAAAATCTTCCCGTACAGATAAGTTTTCTATTTGAAATATGTGTCTTTTCAAATGTTCACTTTATCTTTCTTTCTCTATTAGAATTCTGTTGATTTGCTCGATTTTCTAATGTTTCATTTTCCCGAGTTAAACGCATTTGTTTAGCACCAGGAGTTAATTCACCTAAAGTGAAAGAATAAACCTAAAGAGAAAAATTTTCGTAGCATTATGAAATTTATACAACTGTACAATATACAAAAACGTTATATCTAAATACGTGAAACAACAGTTATAATCTCGAACCAAGAATATCAAGAAATACGTGAATTAATCTCAAATACAGATTCTTCCACATAATAAAAACTTGCATGAAAAAGTAAAATGATTAGTGATTTGAAAAAAGATGATAAATTAAATAATAAATCAGTAGTAGCATAAATATATGATAAATTAAATAATAAATCAGTAGTAGCATAAATAATTCGTTAAATTTTTTTTAAAATTCCGTTGTTGGAAGTTAATTGTTCCGTAGCTATGGCAATGACGGTTTCGTTAATCTGTCACTATCATTACCACGTGTAATCTGAAGGGGCATTAGAAATAACAGTTAGTCTCGAACCAAGAGCATCGAAAAATACGTGAATTAATTTCCAAAACACCTTTTCCTCCAATCCTCACATACATAGCAATCACCATGCCATCTGTATGCTAGATTTAGCACTGATTTTTGATAAATTATTGTTGTTTACAGATTTTACTCAATATTTGTCTCAGTGCCTTTTAAAAATGGTAGATGTTGAATTATTTCTCTGTATTTATTCATTCTAAGTCATTACTTTTTCAAAAAAAATTATTAAAAATATAATAATAATAGCATTTTCAAAGAAAGGGGATAAGTTGTCATGGCTCTCCCCTTAGTTAAGATAATGTAACTAGCCCATAGCCTAAGGTCATGTAGTTGACCTTGAATGAATGCTTTTTAACAATAATTATACACCCCTGGTCAATTAGTTACTTATTTCGAATACAGATAACACAAAAATTATTCTATTATTTAAATTTTTATGTTATATTTTAAAATATAACTATAAACAGACGATCAGGTGATGTCATAATCAGCTGAGTATTTCCCGCCATAATCTAGAATGCTGACTTCTGCATAGATCATCAAGCGTGGGATTGATTGTTTTGTTTCTTTGATAAATTAAAATTTATAAATTTTTAAATAAAATTAATTTATCAAATTTTTTGTATGAAAAACATCAAAATCATATTATTTACAAGGAGCCAAATTTTCCTAACTTATAATTTATTGGAATAACATATCTGAAAAATAAAATAAATATAAACTAAGAAGCAGACATGGAACATGATACAACAACTTGGATAAATTTGGACAAGAAATTCTTGAATTTTTTGCAGTCCAAAGTTGATGCTTTATTAGATGATTCCAATTAAACTGGAATAAAGAATTAGAAAATTTAATTAAAAATTCATATTTTAGCAAAATTTTGGTTATTATGATAAAAGAATGAGCAACATGATAAAAATTGATATTTTAAAAATTATTTCTCAATAAAAATAAAAATAAGGAAGTTCCAGCAGGTCAACAGCCAGTTAAGTACTTATTGACTCCAGAGTTATAAGAGTTAATACCTCCACTTTCCAATACAAATTCAAGTAATGACAATCTTACAAGAAAGTCAGAAGTCATTAATCAGCTCTACTCAATATGAAACATCTCGACACCTTGCTGTGTCATTTAATGCACACATTTTTATCTTAGTAACTTTTATAGTCCTGAGCTTATTTCCTTTACATAAGTTGTGCAACAAGTTCAAGTTTCTTTGTTTCTAGATTAATCAATTCATGTTATCCTCTTTACAATTATTTATGTACTGAATATAAAACATCAATAAGAGATCATTCTTATTATATTCTCACATTAAATCAATGGAAATGATTTAGAACAGATGATGTCAAGAGCTGAGAGTGTTTGTCAGGAGGCAGACTTCCAATCCGTAGCTCGTAGTTTCTAACTGATGAGATGGAGAACATAAAAAGTGAATTAACTCTTAAACTAAACACAATACATTAAATAATAATGAAAATAATAAGAAATAATATTGAAGAGTATAATAAAATAATAATACGATAGGTCGGAGTTAACTTCTTCACAGCACTTAAGAAAAATAAATAAACTGTACCAGAGAGAGAAATAAATATTGATCTTGAAGAAAAAAATTAAGAAACAAAATTATCACAAAACCTAGAATGAAATAATAAAAGTTGGATCAAGAAACTATTTAAGAAACAACAAATCTCGTAGAAAAGAGAAAAACAATTTTGCAGAAGGAAAAAGAGGAACCATTGAAATAACAGAATTAAACAAGGAAATAAGAATAAATGTAGAAAAGAGAAAAACAATTGATTGCAGAAGGAAAAAGAGGAACCATTGAAATAACAGAATTAAACAAGGAAATAAGAATAAATATAAAAGAAGACACTAGGAAAAGAGATGATGATATGATTCAAAAAGTCATTAATGAAAATGGAAACCTAGAATTTTAAGAAATAACCTTTTATCAAGAAGAAAAAATATAGCTCTTGAAGACTAGAATGGAAGAAAATTATTTAACAAACAAGATATTATGGAAATAAAAAATTTTTACATGGATCTATATAAAAGTAGGGATATAAAGAAAACCCTTAAAAAAAGAAATAGATGAGAGTGATAATACCTCAGATGTACCTCCAATAAAAATATTTGAATAGGAATAGGGAGGGGCGTGTTTCAGCCCAAGCACTGCGACCATCATTGGTCTATTGTGCACAAAATATTTGAAATTGAACTAAGTCAAATGAAAAATAATAAAGCAGCTGGAGATGTTATAATAATAAAAATGATTAAAGAAGTTAGGGTCATTCTAAAACAAGAATTAAAAATCCTTTTCAATGAATGCATCAAAAATAACGAAACTGTAAATTTGGAATAATGAAAATATCATTTTATTGCATAAAAAGGGAAGTAGATTAAAATTAGAAAATTGCAGATCCATCAACTTACTGTCCCATATTTATATGCGTATTACAAAAATTATAAACAACAGAATAGAAGCAAGACTTGATGTGATGCAGTCACTTAAACAAGCTGATTTTAGAAAGAACTTCAGTACAATAGACTAATGGTCTCAAACTCAAATTGCATGTGGGCCAAATGTGCAATTCAAAAGGAAATGAAGGACTGAATATTTTTGAACAAAATTACAATGAAAGGAAAATATTTATTTGTGATTACTTTCATTTAAACTCTTGTTACTTTCATTTTTTTCTTACAAAGATATTGAAATAACATTATATAATTTTATTATATAATGTTATTTCAGTATCTTTGACATATAATCTTTGACTCTTGTTTTATATAACATTATATAAAACAGTTTTATTAATGCTAAACTGTAATAATTTTCCAACTGTAACATGTATTTAAACAAATAGTAAAACATCTTCACAGGCTGCTACTTTCAGACTATTCAATAGACCATATAAAAATCAGTAAGTCTATTTATTGAAAAATGTAATGAATACAGCATTCCCTTACACATTGTCATTATAAATTTCAAGAAAACTTTTGATTGTTTGAAAATGAAATCAATCTAAAATTTATTTCACATATGTGCATTTTGCATTTTTATTGCTAGAATTTGTGATAATGAAAAATGGCTTCTCCACAAGAAAAACCAGTTTTTGTGTTAGAGTTCATTCCACAGAATCAGCAATAACAATTAAGAGACAATTCAGACAACAATTTCATCAGAAAACTCAATTTGTGAATGGCATTAATAGTTCATTGATATGGGATGTATCTGTAAAAAGAAAAATTGTAGCAGATAAGTCACTAGTGAGGAGACTGTTAATCAAGTTTGGAAGTTCTTCCAGAGAAATCTAATGAAATCAACATCACAAACTAGCCATGAATTGAATATGCTTCACCAAACTATGTGGAAAATCCTTCATAAATGCATTACTTTATGTTGTTGTTATTTTCAATTGCTTCAACAGATCACACTTAATGATACTGTGATTCCATTTCTAAGAATTTATTACATTGTATTGCAGTCACATTGACACATTGTTATCCAATATCTCTCTCAGCAATGAGGCAAGATTCATAGATGCAACATATGTATATGGGAAATGAAAATTCTTGTACCATGGTTGAGTAGTCTGAAAGTAAATATATTTCGTGCTTTGCAGAATATATTTACTTAATTTTAATAATGATAATTTTAATAATCCTTTCTTTTGCAGAAAAGCAATCACAAAAATAATTTATCATGATATATTAAAATTATGGTTAATGTCACAGTTACTTCAAGATAAATCAAATGCAGTTTTATAATAAGATGTCTACTCATATTCACCTTAACCCAATTGCCACCAGTTCCTAATGTCTTTTCAGATACCAGAATGCCAAACAGATATATGTTAAGTCTAACAGACATTTGAATAAATTTAAGTGCTTATATTTATTTCAGTTTTTATGTAATATTATTGATTTTTATTAATAATAATGATCAATATAATTATTTTTATCAGATATAAATTAATTTTTCTTATTTTATTTATTTATACCAAAAATAATAGAAATATGGTCTCTGTCAAAAAACTTCATTTATCATAGAATATTTATTAGTTAATAAATAATATAATAATTTCTATTT
>AYEL01069057.1:0-70132 GCA_000484575.1 Olivierus martensii
AAATAATTTAATAGTTTCTATTTTATAGTGAATATTTATATATAATGAAAAATAATTTATTTTTACGCATGTATTTATTAAAAAGTTCATTTCCATAGACCTATTAATTAAATAATAAATATAAAAAATTAAATGATTGTAAAAAAATTTTTTTTGCTAAATTAGAAAATAAATAGTTTTAAGAACAAGTCGCAGTAATCAGATTGCAGTGAACTATAAGCTATTTAAAAATATCTCAAAAAGAAAAATGTTTCAACTTGAACGAACTATAGTTCAAAGTGGCAACAAACGGGTTAAAGTTATAAAATTCGTGAATGAGTAGATACCTAATAACTGGATTGGCCAGGGAGGTTTCATTTCTTAGCCTCTATGATCTTCAGACATAACTCCTACTACATATTTTCTTGTGAGGCTATGTGAAGAGCAAAGTTTACCTATCCACTATTAGCCAGAATTGTGTATGGATTAAAGGAGCATATCTGGACAATAATCCAAGATCAGTGAATACATACTGCAGAATGTTTAGTGAGAAGTTGAATATCAATTTGATATGTCTAGAGCAATGGCATAGCTACAGTTCAAGCCACCCAAGGTGGTCTGTCAATTGCCACCCTTCCTTCTGGAAATACATAATACACATCAAATCTATTTAGATCCAATTTGAAAATTAAGTTTAAGAAAAGATCATTTTATTTCTTTTATTTATAAATTCAAATACAAAATTACAAAAAAAAATTTTTTTAATGCCAAAAATGCTGCCTGGGGCAGACTAACCCTCTCCATCAACTCCTAGTTACGCCACTGCTCTAGAACAACAGATAGGTCACACTTGAACTTTGCTTACTTTTAGCAAAGTTCAATTAGTTTAAATATCTTATTTTAAATCTAATAAACTGAATATATTCATAACTGACACTTTCAAACTGCTTTGTTATTACTTCAAAACTAATTTCTAGAAGGAAGCACTAAACAGCAGGTGTAAAACGAACAAAATAAATCTTTAATGCTAACATTTTCGATGCATTCGCATCATCTTCAGGTATAAATAAATACAACACAATAAATTTTTAAATAAACAGAATATGTGGTTCTATTAGTTGAATATATTCAACTAATAGAAAAAATTAAAGATTAATAAATAATATATAATGATTAACTTTCTGTTGCTGTTAATATTATCAGTTTTCTTCAATATAATAATTTTAATAATGCATAAAATGAATAAAGTTCAGAAGTAACTTAATTTAAAATTTATTATTATTTTATCATCAATGTACAAATGTTAAATATTAATAATAATCTGATTATTTGAAAACAAAATAGTTTAATTAATCATTATCTTTTAAAGCTTAGTCCTATTTTCCAAATATAAATAATGAAAAACAAGCATCAGTTTATGCACGGGTGATATATTACTAGTAATGAATAAATATATTTTCTTCAGATAGTTCTTATTTTTATTGTTTATAATAAAAATAGTTAAACTATTTATAAGTTATAGAAATAACCATGCTCATAATAATTATATTGTTCACACTATATAAGGCTCACAATAATTTGTAAATAAGCACAGTACATAATCTAGAAAACTTAGTTTTACCCAAATATTGCCATTGAAAGCAAAATAAGTTAAATTTATAAATTAACTAGATTTTATAATTTCATCAAACTATATATTTGTATTCACAATATTTTAGCCCAAATTCAATATTAATTCATGAAATGATTATTAAAGTATCATCCATAAATAATTGACTATGAATGAAAATTCAATATATCCCAAAAAAGCTTTTTATAAAGGAATTATAATTTTGCTAATTATAGAAATTTATAAAATTAATTCAATTTTACTTGATGTCATATATAAGTTTTAGTATATATTAATTATTAGAATTCATTGGAATTATAAATTTTTTTTTTTTAGGTTTTACATTCATTAGAAACTCCAGAAATTGGATTGTCATTATGTTATATTTTACTTAAACGTTCAAATCTGTGTGAGAATAAATTATTTTTTGTTCAATATATAATAGAAAATTCAAAACTTCCAAAGAATGAAAGTGACATGGAATCACTTAAAAAATTATCTATTGGATTAAAGGCAAGATTTTTCTGGGAAATATTAATTTTAAAATTTAGTGTTGATTTAAAGAATTTTAAAAATTTAATTGAATATTATAAATTTACTTTATAAATATCATAATAGAAAAACTGATATAATTAAATAATAGAGGAACAAATTGGAAAATAAACTGCTTATCTCACTGTTATTAAGCTTAACAAGTTCATAAATGGCACAAAAAGCAGTATGTACGTATATAACTTTAATATACAAAATATATTGTATATTAAAGTTATATATGTACATACTGCTTTTTGTGCTATTTATGAACTTGTTAAGCTTAATAATTAAATAATTTTTAAACAGATATTGATGTTAATTAAAGAGAGGGTGAGACATCAATATGAACATCTTGCATATTATCCACATCTGCTTTTGGAACAACTATTAATGGATATGGAGGTAAATTTTGAATATGAAAGAATCTTTGTTATCTATCACCAATATTTTTTTTCCTCACTTTTGAAATTAAAATCTTTAAAATAATATCATTATATTTATTTTATATTATCATTAAATTATTTGATTATAAAATATAACATTTTTAATAGAATATTCTAGCATTTCTAAAAATGATTGCTATTTATTTATAGAATTAATATCTAACATATACACAAATTTTTGTAATAAATATTATTTCTGCAACAACTATAATCCTTTTTGAATTTCTACTTATCATTTAAAATCACTATAGTATTACAAGATCAATTTGTGGATATGTTTATTCATATCTATTAACACTTTTTAGTCCAACTTATAACCCTCAACTAACTGTTCTTGTCTATATTAACAGGGCTTCCAAAATTTTTCTAAATTTTATTAAGTTGCAATTAATATTTATTATTGGTTCATTTCTGATAAAATTTTGTCATTATCTCATCAATTTCTCATCTCAATCATTTTATTTAATTTTAGAATCAATTAACAAAATTTGAAAACTCACTTCTTTATTTAAATATTGATTTTTCACTTTTTTTTAATAGATTTTATTAGTATTATTTATTTCTTTTTATATCATTCAATAGAACACATTTTATTGTACAATTTAATAGTAGTTTTAAAACATATCTCTATTAACTTTTTTGAGTTATAACAATTTAATGTTCACTTGTTTTGAAAAATGTTATTTCTTATAATTTTTGTTAATTTAATGGTTTAAATAGAATTAAATATTTAAATATTAAGTTTATCGATCATATTGTGTTTCTTTTTAATTTTAATTTAAATTCTCTCATTAGATAAAACAAAAAATAATTTATAATTAGAACAATAAATTAGCAATTAAAATTGTTTTTATCATTATATTAATCAAATCTCTCATATTATTACACTGCTCACTATTTTTAACTTATAAAGCTTTAGCTCTTTGAGCAGGGAGTAAACATAAACGTTTATACTAACACTAACTTTATTAAATATATAGCACTTTCGGCTCTATTGAGCCCTCTTCAGTATTTAAGAACATTACAATTAAAGCTTTATAAATCATTATATTATTATATTATTTCAAAGATTTGTTATTAGTTTATATATTTAACCTTTATTCTATATATTCGTTAATAAACACATTCTTCAGTTCAAAATTAAACTGTTAGGAGGGCAGTTAAATATCATAGACAAAAATTTAAAAAAATCACAAAAGAATATTGATAAAATGTTTTTTACTATTTAGATTGAATGTTTTGAAAAAGCTATAAAGATGATCTACGAATTCCATAATTCTAAGAATGTAAATGATCTTTTATCACCAGATAATATTAATGAATTAATTGAAACTTATGCAAATAAGGCATTAGAGATCTTTATAGTTGAAGATTTTGCAGGTAAGAACTAACTAAGCATCTAAATATTAGCTTATTGAAAATGAAAATATGTTTCAATAAAATATTTTGAATTGTAAACCGAAAACAATTTTTTTAATTCAAAGTTTGTAATTTTTAGATTTACCATCAGAAACTGATTCATCTTCAACAACAACAACATCAACGACACCATTGCCCATTCAGACAGGAAAATTTTCTGTACCATTAAGTGTGCCAAAGAAAGAAGACTGGATTCCCGATGGGCAAGTTAGAACCTGTATGGTTTGCCAAAATGAACAATTTAGTATGGTAAATTGATATTTATATAAATGAAAATAAACATAATTTGCAAAGTCATAATATTCAAAACAAGTATTAATTAATAATGACAATATTTAACAATAAACAGATCTGCAAGTTCAAGAGTCTTGCCTGACAAAGTTCTCTAAACTTCTAGAGAATAAATTTCAAAATAACTAAACTATTCTAACACTAATATGGCAAAACACAACAGAAACATCACAATTGTTAAAGTAACGAACAAATGTTAGAAGTAAAGATAAAAAAAGATAGTGCACTTATAAATTAGTAAATCGAATAAATTCCAAAAGACAAAGTTGAAAAAACTTTATATGTTAGCAGGTTTTTAAAAAATATTACTCCAACCAAAGAGTGAAGATTAATAACTGCAAGTAGATTAATGATTAAACAACTTTATTCGACAATAAAAAAAACACAAGGACAATCAGGAGTCAATGTCTTCACTTCTCCTGTGGATGGTTTAGTTGTTTAATCATTAATCTAACAATTCTTAATCTCCACTCTTCAAATGTGTTTTTAAAAAAAACCTATTAACTTACAAGGTTGGTTCAATCTTTGTTTACCGATTCCTTCATTCATCCATCCACTCAGTTATTGATATCATGAGAAAGTTGAAAGTCATTAATCAACACACAGTTTTAAACTTATAGCAACTCTCATAGGAACTGCACTTGGCTCATTTACATACATTTGTGCAACAACTTTAATTCTAGTTTACAGATAAAACAATTCATATCATCCTCTGTACAATTTGACAATACTTATTTACTGATTACGAATCTTTGATAAGAGAACCATTCTTTAATTCTCAAAATGGATCAGTGATATTTTAGAATAGATTATGCCTCATAATAAGTGACGGGAATTATGGAATTATGCCTTCCCAAAGTAGCATCCATTCCATAATTTATAATTTTTAATTTCATGAAGTGTAAGATGTGAAATTTAAATTAATTCTTAAACTAAATAAAATACTCAAATAATGATAGTAATAAAAAAGAAATAAAAATTAATTGGGAAAGGTCTTTGTTAAATCTTCACAAACTAGCTTAATTAAGTTCTATAATCAGAAAATACACAAAAAAAGTGCATTTGAATTTGGCAGATTGATTGATTGGTTAAAATTGGACAAGATTCTTTCTTATAAATAACAAGAACTAATAGCAGAAAACAGTTTTTTATATAGAGGTGGAAAGACATAGAATAGCAGTAAACCTACTTAATAACAACGATAATGACCCAGAAGATCTTGCTGTCTCATGGTGCTGGTGGACTAGATGTAACATCTAAATTTTTATTTTTTACTGCCTTATCTTATATACTCTTTCACAACAAAAAATCATTTTTTATGATTTTATTTAATTTTCTATCTATATCTTTATGTAATTTTTTATGTATATGTACCTTTGACTTTTTATATAATTTTACTCTACTGCCATTTTATTTTATTTGTATTTTTAGTTTTTTGTGATTATTAAAGATACATTTATTGTCTTTAATGTTAAAATTCCTATTAAAAAAAGAACTCATTTATACATAAATAATTTTTTGTATTTTAAATTATCTTCGAATTAACATGTTCTATAGTGTCTATATAAATAATCATTCTTGTACTCACAAGGATCTATAAGAAAGATCAAAAACATTTTGCATAAATTAAAAAACTGTTTCCGTCTAATAGTGCTTTGTTATTTATATGATTTTCTAAAAAAGGGTAGATTTATGATTTTATATTGAAGATTCTTTTTGATTTTTGTATAATTAGGTTGCTATTATAGAATATTAGCCTAAAGTTTTATAAATTGTAGTTTAACAGGCGTCATCACTGCAGACGATGTGGTCGAGTTGTTTGTAAAACATGCTCCCAACACAGATTACAAGTTGAGGGTTATGGGTCTTCTTTTGTTAGAGTATGTGATGAATGCTTTGAGCAAATATATTCTGGGTAAATATATTTTAATAATTGATTTTATTTATTGTATAAGTATAGTAATAACTTATTGTATGTTAAAAATTATATTATACAATTGATTACATTTATTATTTTATCATCATTAAGCTATTTATTTTTATATTAATAAATGATTTGAAATTGTATATATATGTAAATTAATGAAAAATTTTTTATTGAACTGACCTATTTGAGACTAAAACAATTGAATTTCAAATTATACAATTTTTTGAAAGAGCTTATCTATATTATTGATAAATTAATAAATTTTTCAATTTTTTAAATTCATGATAACATACTTTACTTCTTATTTATAGTGTGCAAATTAATAATTATTGTACATTTGCAATAAGACTTTCAAAAAAAAATCAAAAATTTTCATAATCAACATTCCAAAACCACATAAGAAAGATCTGAAATAAATTTTAGATTTTATTTCAAATCTTTCGAAAATAAATCAATTTTCCAAAAAATTTGCATATGTTTTTATGTATTTGACATCAAATATCACTTCTAGATATGTTAGAAAATAAAATAGTATAACATTTGAATACTTGATTATTTTATATATTCATTTTTATATTTACATTCTTGATTGTATTATTAATAAAAAGTTTAATTTAATTAAATTAAATTTTCCAATTTGTATTAAATTACATTAAATAATGATTTTATGATAAAATTTCATGGCTTCTCTCCTAATTAGAATATTAAAAATCAAACTGTTAACACACAGTTTTTGCTTTTGGGATAAAAACCAGAGAAACAATCAACATTCCGTGTTTGAAAAATGTAATCTCACTATAGTACTTCTCATTTATTATCCCACTATTTAGCCATCTAGCAGACATTATGGGTAACTTTTAACAAAATATACTGGTAAACTTCCAAATAAATTTATCACAACATAATTTTGAATAGTGCAAATTTTAAACTACCATTTTTTTAGAACCTTCTAAAAAAATGGTTGTTCTGCAAGCAATTTTATAAGAGCTGATGATGGCTTAAAAAAGCCGAAAACGTTTCTCGTAATATTAAAGAAGTTATAATATTACTTTGATCTGCTTACTAATGCTGAATTAAGTAGTAAATTATCAATAGGATACAGACTAAAGCAGTAAATATTGGAGCTTTTTTAAACTACTGCTGGGTAGAATGTAGCTTAGAATTAAAAATTAACTGCATTTTGAATTGTCTACTGTTATGAATATTAAAGATTATATGAAATTAACTAAGAAATATGATTTACTTCAAATTAATGAATACATTGAATAAACCAGGTTTTGTATATAAATATGTTTATATTTTGGATTAAATGTATTTAAAATATTGTATATTTGTTTTCAGAAATCAATCATTAAGTAGTTCATTGGAACAGAGATTAAGATATCATTTGTCAGGTAAATTTAAATCATCTCTTATGACGAAAAAAAAATTTTAAAAACAAATTTTACCTGAAAAATTATTTTAGGGAAAATAATTCTCAATACTAATAATTTCAGGTTCTAGTCCAAAACAGTTTTATCTTCAAAGCAGAGAATATTCAGCCAAACGAAGGACAAGTCTAACTACTCCTCCAGAAATAGAGAAGTTGACAACTAACGAAAGCTATAATATTACCATACGAGAAGAATTCTTTTATGAACAAGTGATCAGATATTCTCTATCAAATATTTTTTTCATTTTAATTTCACTTTTAAGTTCTCATGTAACAATATAATTTTAGGCACCGAGTGTTTCACTGTGCTTATCTATACTAGCACTTCATTCTGATCTGAGAAAATGTTCTTTTTATGTTCTTGGCTTATGCAATAAATATTTTAACATGTTAATACCAAAAAAGTCTGGTCTACCAAATCCTGAAATTGATTATGGCTTAGTTATAAGGTAAAATTTTAAACAAATATCTATTTAAATAATAATATAAAATTGATTTGCATTATGTTTATATAATTTAGCATAATATATTCTCTTCTACTCAATACTAAAGTGAAATTTTCCGAAGCTAGTATTGCTGGTGGTGTAGAATATGTTGATACCTATTTAAGTTTCTTAGATCTAATCAAGCAATTAGTAAACGAGAATTGTGTTCATCTCTTACCTAAAGACAGTATAACTAGTAGTGATGCAATCAGGTAAGGTATCTATTAATCAAAACTAAAAAAAAGAATTGTAGCTTGAAGTTTTAAATTAAAAATAAAATAATAATTATGTTTTATTAGAAAATTATGTGATGCTTTAAGAATAAAAGAAAAAATGAAGTTGGCATTAGAAATATCTACAAAATATTCTATTGATACCTTTGGAATTTGGGCAACTTGGGGCAAAAATTTTTTAGAAATGGGTGATTGGCTTTCTGCAAGAGAGAAATTCTCCCACTGTCTAAAAGTAAGTTTACTATTAAAAAATAACATCATTTAATTTATTTTGATTAAGATGTAGTATGCACGTTTTCAGCGGCCAAAAGATCGCAACCAAAATCAACATCAGAATGCACTCCTGAAGGAAATACTAAGTATTTTAGAAAGATCTAAAAGTCCTTCAACAGATAAAGTCAGTAAATGAACTATTCTAGATTATCACAATTTTGAATAATGATAACATTTTTAAAATATTATCCATCAATTTTTTGTTTAGAATTTAGCCATTTTCAAATCGATAACTTCACTGACAAGTATTCAAAATGGAGCAATAAGCCAAGTAAGTTTGTTTTAAATATTATCTGAGTGTATTCCAGATAAATTTTTTATAAATTTTATTGTGTGTTGTATCATTGCTATAACATGATTAGATTATCTTATTCACTCAGTTGTAAATTGAACATTTATTCAATAAATATTCTAGTCATCTTAAAATTGGTGTCATTTTTAACAGATTGATGTGGTAAGTAATGTGATTATAAGCCAAGTGTTTATTTTATAATTCTCTCTCTCCTATTTTCAATAACCTGAAGTATTCAGAGATATAATTATTCAAATTCTATTGTAAATCTAGGAATAATATAGTAGCAGACAATATAAGGCAAAATTTGAAAAAAAATTAGCAATGAAAAGTAGAAATTGACTTATAAAACTATATTCTTTACCTGACATTCTTGTTTATAATTCTAACATTTTAAGCACTTTGTAGGTTAGGACATGTTTTCTACTGAACCATTTCAGTTTCTCCATTTTTATAAGATGTAGAAACAAGTGACTTAAATCAGTTTTGTAAATAAATTGCTGCAAAAATATTGATTTTTCCAGATGAAAATATGCAATTTTATGCTATAAGTTACCTTTATATCATAAAATTTCTGTTGCTTATGTAATTGTCAATAATATATAAATAGGACATACTATTTTATATTTTTATGTTATATAGCATAAGAAGCTTTATAACTAACTTATATCATAAAATTTCTGTTGCTTATGTAAATGTCAATAATATATAAATAGGACATACTATTTTATATTTTTATGTTATATAGCATAAGAATGTTATTTTAAAATGTATTATTTATCTATTAAAAAATATATTGGTCGACTGCAATATTTAATAGTTATGATCAATTAATAAATATTTGATTGATTGTTTCCATTCAAACAGGATAGTGGATTTACTCTGATGGCTAATGGTTGAAGCAAAATTAACTTTGCACATTTGAATTTTGTCTTTTTATTTGTTAATGTGCTAAGGTAATTAAATATGTTCAATCATTATATGCCAAAAATTTTAATTATTCTTAAGTCCATATTGTTTATATAGAGTAAATACACTTGTAAAGGTTCAACAAAAAAGAAAAAAACAAATAAATAAAAATTGGTTGTTAGATGCACTTACTGTGAGCTTGGCTGGGATCCGCCATCTTGACATCTGCCTGACGTCACATTCACCTCAAGACTGTTTTCGTAAATTTTGGATAACTTTATTTCATTAATGTGTTAATTTATATTTAGAAAAGAAATAATAATTAATTGTCAATCTTTAATATTTTTATTTATTACAAGAGTTGAAAAGATGTATTTAAAATATTAACATCATTATGTAAAATTGTGTACTATAAAAGGCGACATCTAGGAAGCATAAGTGTGGTCGTCCTCTGGAGCTGTCTTGTTGTACTGTTGTCCAGTGTTGGTGTCGTCTAAGTGTTTTGAGCTACTTGGTGGTGAACTTGTTAATATACTTATTTTGCTCGAGGACGTCAAAGTTTTGCACGCTACTAACTACTTCTCTTATTGTGAGATATTATAGCATAAGAATGTTATTTTAAAATGTATTATTTATCTATTAAAAAATATATTGGTCGACTGCAATATTTAATAGTTATGATCAATTAATAAATATTTGATTGATTGTTTCCATTCAAACAGGATAGTGGATTTACTCTGATGGCTAATGGTTGAAGCAAAATTAACTTTGCACATTTGAATTTTGTCTTTTTATTTGTTAATGTGCTAAGGTAATTAAATATGTTCAATCATTATATGCCAAAAATTTTAATTATTCTTAAGTCCATATTGTTTATATAGAGTAAATACACTTGTAAAGGTTCAACAAAAAAGAAAAAAACAAATAAATAAAAATTGGTTGTTAGATGCACTATATGCCAAAAATTTTAATTATTCTTATTTCTGTCAATTTAAGTCCATATTGTTTATATAGAGTAAATACACTATGTTGTCTGTAATTAATGGCATTTTAAAATTAATAAAAATAATGGGGATGTTTGGTCATAATCACTTTACATCCTAAGAAAGAACTGTGAAACATAAGTTTATGTACACTTCAGGTTATGTTGGAATCTTGTTTTTGTGATTCACAACAAGATATCTACAAGGGTTGTTTGTGTTATGAATTGCTTGGAAATTTGTCTTCTTATTTTGTGAACTCTTCGGATATTAGATGTTGGTCTTTGTCTGTGCATGTTCTGTTGCTGCTTGTTAAGATTTCAGGTTTTGTAATTGTTGAAAACATTAATAAAAATGTTTACCTAGCATCTGTTTCTCATTTTTTATGGTGGACTGGTTTTGGAGTTCTGGCAAAAAACCAGCAATGTTAGAATTTATGATGCAATAGATTTTTTGGTTGGAAGAAAGCAGACTAGGCTTTTGCTTCGACTGGAAGTAGAAAAATATAACAACTGCAGATAAAGGAGTGGTCACTAGATATGCAGTACATTATAACCAGAATTGAAGAAAGCAGACTAGGCTTTTCCTTCGACTGGAAGTAGATCAATATAACAACTGCAGATAAAGGAGTGGTCACTAGATATGCAGTACATTATAACCAGAATAACAAAGCATATTGCTAGAGCTGCTGTGTATTATTATAGCTATTTTCTACAATTATGGATTATCTATCATTGTAGTATAATAATTGTCTTTCCTGTTGTATCTTCAATTCATGTCTGTCATAATAGAGCAATTTTAAAGTGTTTTAATGTCATCAAGGCATGTTAAGAAATATTTAGAAATTACAGGAAAACATTAAAAACAAGTCAAACCATATGTTGTGTGTTTTGTATGTACAATAGTAAAATATAATAAAGTGTTTTAATGTCATCAAGGCATGTTAGGAAATAGTTAGAAATTATAGGACAACATTAAAAACAAGTCAAACCATATGTTGTGTGTTTTGTATGTACAATAGTAAAATATACTATTATAGTTCACTATTAAGACTGAAACTTAAGGACAATTTTGAGATCAACAAAACATTTTGATTTTATAACTTATAAAATTGAGGTGAAAATAAAGATTGAAATTTTTTATTGATATTAGTACTGTCCTAAAGTATAATTTATCTTACAAATGTTCCATTTTATAGTTTTTTTCCAAACATCTCATGTTACAGTGGATGATCGGTTAACGAACATAATCCGTTCCAAGAAAATGTTCGTTATCCAAACTGTTCGTTAACCAATCATCGATTTATTATAGGATTTTATGGGAATTTGATTAATTCGTTCCAGAGACCCAAATAAATATTATATAATTTTTTATTTATGTTTATTTATATATGTAATAACAATAATATATACATACATAGTCTTGCATTTTCATCTATTATGTTTATTTTCCGATAACAAATCTGCTTAATATCGATTGCTTCTCTCTCTCCTTCAGGATTTTTCGGAAGTGGTTAATAGCATTGTCGTGGTAGAGATCTCAATCATCGATTTATTATAGGATTTTATGGGAATTTGATTAATTCGTTCCAGAGACCCAAATAAATATTATATAATTTTTTATTTATGTTTATTTATATATGTAATAACAATAATATATACATACATAGTCTTGCATTTTCATGTTTATGTAATAACAATAATATATACATACATAGTCTTGCATTTTCATCTATATAGGTTTATTTTCCGATAAAGAACCTGCCCAATATCGATTGCTTTTCTCTCCGATAACGAATCTGCTTAATATCGATTGCTTTTCTCTCTCCTTCAGGATTTTTCGGAAGTGGTTAATAGCATTGTCATGATAGAGATCCCCAAATCTATTGACCTTAACCTGGTATGGATGCCATTCCTGTGTTAGAGATCTCTAATCTTATTGACCTTAACTTGGTATGGGTGCCCGTGGTAGAGATCTCCAAGCCTATTGACCTCAACCGATTATGGGGCATTGTCATGATAGAGATCCCCAAATCTATTGACCTTAACCTGGTATGGATGCCATTCCTGTGTTAGAGATCTCTAATCTTATTGACCTTAACTTGGTATGGGTGCCAGTGATAGAGATCCCCAAGCCTATTGACCTAAATCTGGTATGGGTGCCATTCTGTGGTAGAGATCCCCAAGCCTATTGACCTTAACCTGGTATGGATACCATTCTAACACCAAAATATTGTAAAATCTCTCTCTTACCTTCTTTGATTTGTTTTACATTGTCTCCGAGTTCATTTTAATTGGGAAAATTACTGTTCTTCCATCCTTACCCATAAGTCCACAAATGTGCAAGGCCTAGTGCTTCCATCCTTACCCATAAGTCCACAATGTGCAAGGTCTAAGCCTGTCATTCCGTTAGGTTAGTTAACCCAAAATAGCCTCATGGAATATTTTTATCTGGAGGCAGCCACTTATAGAGCCACCATCATCACAGGCTGACCAACACCCATGATAGGGTCAACCGGAAGATTGAAGGATAGTTTCAATAGTCTGGGTCCAGATCCCTCCTAAAAAATTGGAGGAGTGGGACCCCCGGATCCTCCAGAATGGTAAGCCACAGCTTTACCACACAGCCATCCAGCTGATCTGTCATTCGGTCAGTCTGCGGGTCCCACAGTTTGTTCTGTGACGTGTTCGTTAACCAAACATAAAAATCTTTCAAAAAGTGTTCGTTATCCGAACTGTTCATTAACCGATCACCCACTGTATTTATAGTTGTTGAATAATTTAAAAAAATTATTTTTGATATCTATTAAATGAAGCTGTTGCCGTTTCTGTTTGTAGTAGTATCTGATGAGACTTAAATTACTTTGAGTACCAGTAAAATTATTTCCATAATACTAAACTTTACATTAATATACTAGTTGTGGCAACTTTTTATATACATTTTCAGATCTGTTCATCGATATTACTTAAAGTTGCAACTACCAATTTCGTATTAATTTTTAAACTTCATAAATTCTGTAATATGGATCAACAAGAAAGTTTTATATATAGTAGGTCTTCAATTATGCAGTTTCAGAGATACACACAGATGCATAAGTCTCTTTATTTTCATAAAATGCAAATGAAAAATTCATTAAATAATTTACTTTTTTGCAAAAATATCACTAAGAAAATTTAAGATTTATCTGTTTTAAAATATGTTCATAAATTTCAATTGGCATGCTACTCGTATTTGCTAATGTTCTCATATGTATATATATTAAATTTAAGCATTGTTGAACTTACACGATTTTTGATTTATACAGAAATTTTTTGAACGAATTAACTGTGCAAGTCAGGGACCTACTATGTATGTGACATTAACATATCTATTTGTTATACATCAATGAAACTTTGAACTTTTTACTTTCCATTTCAGGTAATATTGAACAATGATAATTTAAAAGATGAGATATTAAAAGAATGCATGTATTATCTGACAAACTATGGTAGTCATCGGTCCTTTATTAAATTTTATCAAAAGCATAATATGCTATCAGAAGCTATGAATTATATTTATAAAGAGGTATTGTATGTCTTAATTCATATTTTTTTCTTTTAAAAATAATAATGTATTTAAATTATCATCATTTCAGCAATGCGATTCTGAAATTTTTATAGAAAATTTATTTCTGCCATGTGCTAAATTAGGAACACTTCCTAAACTGAAAAATATCATTTGTAATTTGGGTATGAGAAATTTTTCTAATTTACTCATGGCTACCTGTCGCTATTTGGAAAAAAACGAACTATACAATCTTCTATACAATTTACAGTTATTCATGGAGGTAAATTTTATTAAAGAGAAAAGTTAAAATTGATTTTTTTTTACAAAAGAAAAATTATTATTTGAATCTCTGTTATAGGATTATATTAGAGCTGCAATGACAAGCATTAAGTTCTATCAAGAATCTGAGAAAAATTTTACGAATGTTAAAATACATACAGTACATTTAGAAAATGCCAAGAAACATCTGAAAATGTATTTGGAAATACAGAAAAATGATGCAAGCGTTAAGAGTTTAAAGTCTCATCTGTTATCTTTTCCCACGGATAAAGTTAAAAAGTAAGATTCGATAATTTTCTTCATATTAGAGATATCGATTGTTATTCTGAATAATCAAGCAAAGGTATTTGTTGTGAAATCTAGCATAATATAGTGAAAACTTGATCATCGGATGTTTATGAGAGAAAAGTAGATCACATAAATAAGAGATACCTAGATAGGACAGACTTTAAAATTGATTATGAATGAATTGTTTGTATATTCAAGTTTTGTTCATAACTTGAAAATTTTTATGCTGAATCTAGATATATCAAAAACAGTATATATACCAAGGGTGGCCAAACTTGACGTCCCTAGGAGCCACATGAGAATATCAAATACTTGAGAGCTGCAATCAGTTTTTTCAGTGATCTTAACCAATGATTTCAAAAATTATTATATATTTCACATCTACATACAATTTTTTACAATAACTGAACAAATTAAAAATCCAATATATTTTTAAATTAAATAAGTATCTGATTCATACTAACTATTGACTGTTCATAGTATGGAGCCACACTGAAGATACCAAAGAGCCAGATGCAGCTTGTAAACTGCATGGATATATATATTATATTATGTTATCTGCTGACTCAAAAAAAAAAAAAAAGAAATACAGTGTAACCTTGTTATCTCGAAACCCTTGATATGTGGGTTAAAATTTTTTTCCGTTCACTTTCGGCATTAAACCAATGTAATTTCAATAGTTATCTCAAATTAGTTTATAATTTTTGTGCTAGAGAAATTAAAAATACCGAATTTTTCCTGGCTTTCGGAGTCTAAACAAAGGATTTAAATTTAACAAAAGAAGGGTAAATGTGTTACCGATAACTGGAACAGAACTTTTTTATGCATGCTCGGAATACTGAACATGCTGTACAGTAGTTTCATTTTCTAAGTGTTGATAAGTTTTTGTCAATATGATTGTGTTTATTCAGTGATATTTTCAACCTTTGATTTTATAAAATGCAAGAGTCTTTAGACCAATGGTTCTCAGACTTTTTAAGGATTTCTTGTGTGACGGTCTCTCTACAATGTTTTAGATTGCTCGCAGACCCTTTAAAATTAACTACAGCTATCATGATGATTCTCTAAACTGGGGTCTGCGGTCCTCTAGGAGACCCTTTGTGGTCCCCCGTTTGAGAACCATTGATTTAGATGCTAATTTTCATATATACAGTATTAAAACTTCTGTATCTATTATTGACATAAAAATCTTTATTTAAAATTCAACCTTGATATATCAATTTTTTTTTGTTCCTGTGAAATTTGAGATATCGAGGCTCTACTGTATATGCCACAACTGGACTAATTAGAAGTTTCTTATATCGGAGATTTTAATAAAAAGTTTGAATTATAAAGTGAGGATTTCTGACATAAACTCCATCAATCCTAAAATAATGCCATAAAATTACACAATTGTATAAACTAATTTTACATTTCATTTGTTGCTAGAGCAATTTGCTATCCTTATGTTTAAATTTTTGATATTTTATAATGTTTAGAAAAGAAAATACATGCTTGTATCTTAAGGACAAACTGTATATCCGTATTGAGTTATAAAAGGAGATTAATCTATTGTTATGATGATTTTGATGTACAGTCGATTCTAAAATGTATTGCAGGTAGCAGGAAACAGTTCAGCATTTGCACAAAACACGGACTTCGGTGCATTTATCGTGTCTAGCGTTGGTTGACATGCTAATTGCGGATCAGCCATTCCATTATGGTTACCGTAGGAATCAGAGATGGGAGGTTGATGAGAGCGCGACTTATTTTTAAACTAGATATGATCAAGAGTAATGTAAATGCGGTTTTATTCATTAAAAAATAATTATTACATTCCTGCAAGTATTAGTAATACAAGAACACAATGGAATGAGACAAGAATTGCCACAAAAACTAAGCGATCAGAACACTCAAAGCATTCTAATAACGTGTTGAGTCGAAGTTTGTCGAAGGACAGCTAATCTACAGAGTGAAAGCAGTGCTAAAGAATAATGCCACGACATACACCAAAAGAAATTAAAAAGTTAATAGTAGAAAACAGACAAAACGGCATGACGATAAAAGATATTGTTATTTTGAAGTCCCAGAAAGAACTGTGTATCACATTCTTACGCAACATGCTGAAAGAGGAACAGTTTCTCCTCGAAAATATAAGCTCACCGCTAATAATAATTAATTATAAGAATTTATTTAAAATAGTTTCTAGAAAATTTTTTATAAACTGTTATAATTATTTACAGAAATTTTGATGGTAAAACAACTATGACAATTGTGAACCATTAATAATCTTCCTATAGTATGCTCGATTGATACACAGTAATTTTCGTTCTTTGATGATAAACACATGATTCATATAAAAAATTTACTGTCATACAGAAAACTGTCGCACACATTAAAACAACGATATGTTAAACATGACATAGGCCTATACCAAAATATTATGAAAGATAATCCCGATTATAAATATAAGGCTATAACATCTGAAATTATTCTATGAAATATCTTCTGAAATTTTTGAAACTATGTTTATAATCTAATAACATCGAAAAGTTCACTTACCGTAATTTTTTTTACAGTTTTTCGATGTTCATCTCGATTAAAAAATAATAATAATAATAAACTGTTATTTTAAAGCGAATTCTTAACAGTAACTGAGCCATTAATTATGCTGCCTCAGTCTTTATGATTGCCTCCTCCATTCCGAAGCTTCCCCCCCTATTTCCTATAACAACGGACGATTCTATTTTACGTCAATACGCTCGTCGTCACTATTCCTGGAGCTGCAATTGAACAACAACCAGTTTCTCATCCTCCAGGAGCAACCTGCAACACATTTTAGAACCGACTGTACTATTACCCTTGAAATTATTTATATAATATGTTTTTAATAAATTTTCAAAATTATAAACCATCGGTGTACCTAGCACTGCCAAAACATAAGTTTTCCCTAATATGTGTTGTTCAACCCTATTTTCCATGTATTGGTTTCATCTATAGTTTCAGACATTTGGTTATTCTTTAATACAACTATCACATCATAAGGTTCATGAATTTATGAGTCTGCTTATTTTTCCATTCTCCAATTTGTAATGGTATGATATTCTGTATTATATATATTGTAAATCTTCATTATATTGTCCCCAGGAAGAATTTTATTGGAAAGTGATTTCATTTGTTATTTCAAATTCTCATATTTATTGAAATGCTATATCATCAAACTAATTGAATTGCATATGTTAAGAAATATTGTTCTAGTGTAAAATTGCAAGCTTAGTTAATCAGTAGAGTTGTCTGATTTTTCAAATAACTAGTTTTGACAAATAATCACATTCATTAGAATAGTGTAGATATTCATTCATATTTGCTTATACAAGCCTGGTATATTATCAATGTACATGTTGTTAATTCAATGATGATAGAGAAGAATTTGCAAATTTGTCCAATCATTCAATAACTTGTAAAATTTTAGTAAGTAGCTGGATTATTAAATACTCGTAATTTAATATTTCTGATACTATATGTAGATAAATGTAGAATTTATTTTTCAGTTTCCATAAAATATTAAACACTAATTATTAATATATCTTAAACATATTTGTTGTGTGTAATAAAAGTACAGCCATCATACTTACCACAATTTGTTCTGATGACTTGACTTAACCTAAAAAAAATAACTGTGCTATTCAATGTTTTTAAGTTTTCTAAAATAAAAAATAAAATAAGACCCCATTTAATGCAGGGATACATTCCAAGAAAACCAAGTGCTAAATGAAACAGTGTTAAATGAGATCATCTTAACATGTAAACAACAGGGATAGGTGAACAGGATAGTGAATAAAAAAATATATGTACCATTTTTTTTTTAATTTATAACATGTATTATTGATTTGTATGTGTAAATCATTCATGAAAATCAAAAATATTCGAGTAAATAATTTGTGATGAGGAAGGTTCTTCCTCATTTGACACTTTTTGTTTTTTCGTTAAGACAAAATCATCTAATGTTGTTTGCCTTTTCCTCTTTTGTTTAGCAAGCAATTGTCGATAGCAAGACGTCTTATCTTTGAACTTTTATCAAAATTTGGATCATTTTGTATATACCAAACTAATCTATAATTTCTGTAATAGTGGCTAAACTTGTTTTGAGAAAATCCATTGCAAGTTCCTTTTATTCCTTGGATTTATGTGAGTATAATGGTTTGAAAAACTGCATCAAAGTGAATCAATAAAAAATATAGAATTCGAAAAAACTGTGTTATATTGAAACAGCGTTAAATGGGGTCTTATTGTACAAATAATCCAATGGTCAATAGATAATGCTTTTCCTAACGGCAATGCCAAGCATAAAAGATTTAATTTTTTTTAGAAAATGGGCAATGTATATTCATTTTCTACATAATAAAAGCTTAATGTACAGAATTTGACAGATTTAACTGCATAAGTTAGATGGATTTTTATACTATAAGTTGAATAATCAAGATTTCATTGTATTTAAAAAGTTTTTTCTTTCAGATACATTAGAACAATTCAAGTACAGATTGATTTAACTGAATATTTCAGCAATTGGGAATCTGAAAATGAATTGTTATACCCAGTAGATATTGATTCTGAAAAATCATCTGATACTTTTCCCACTGTATTAGGCAACACAGATGAGAAGATTAAAGTTGCAGTAATGGTAAATTTACAATTAAATTTGTTTTATATAAAAAAGAAAGTTTTTCTTTAATATAAAAGTTTTTCTGTCTCCTCTTACAGTGTATCATTAATAGTGAAGACATCAAAACTGGAATTAACAAATCTTTAATAATTATTAAGGTAATATCAACTATTATATGTAGTGATATATTATTATTAGTAGTTAGTGCTGTGTAATTATATATTTTATATGTATTATTAACAGTGGACAGTAAAATTAAAAAAAAAAAATCTTTTCTAAAATGCATAATCACATGGCACCAATGTCAATAATTTAGGAATTTGACAGTTTTTAAAGTCAAAAAGTATAAATGAAATAGGAGTTAAAAAAAAAAATCTTTTCTAAATGCATAATCACATGGCACTAATGTCAATAATTTAGGAATTTGACAGTTTTTAAAGTCAAAAAGTATAAATGAAATAGGAGGATTAATTATATAGTTATCAATAGTTATGTTAAATAAAATTTAAGCTAATTCAAATGTTTATTAATTGTAATTTTAGGAATTTAGCTTAAATATAGTGCAAGTTCTAAATCTAGCTGGGATTAGTATATTGAAACTTAAAAATCTGGAAAAAGTTCTGGAGTTGATAGACTATGTTGATAAAAATAAGATTATAAATGAATCCGAAAAGGATGACTTTATAAGCCACTGCGTCGAAGCTTCAAGTTCAACTGAGGTATAAAATTTTCTGTTTTCTAAATTTAACAGTTATCAGTTACATATATATATATATAATTTTTTCTTTTAGACTTTTAATATATTGATGAGAAAAATTTCAAATGATATCAAAAAGGTATTGTGTTTTTTTTTCTTCTTCTGCTTTTAAAATATTTTAAGAATTAATTTTTTTCTATTTCAGATTAATATATACATTAATTGTGGAAAATTAAAATCTGCATATTTATTAGCTGTGAAACACAACAGGACATCAGATATACAGAGGATAATGATAACAGCAGAACAAAGCAATCAACAATCTGTTGTTAATATATGCGAACGTTGGTTGAGTTTAAAAAAAGACTAAAATGTGCAAATGTGATATACTTCGTTAAAAATTGTTAGTCAGAAAAAAATGTATATTTCAATACATTTTTGTTGTATAAAGATTGTAATATATAACAAATTTTTATTTGTAATGAAATTAATATAAATAAAACAAAAGATCTGTTTAGAATATTCTAAACTCTTCTAAGTTTTGTAACTATTAATACTCTGACTGCTTGATCAAAAGAAGTACAAACACAGAGGCCTTCTTTGTCCATATTCCAGTCAAATCCAGCAATTGGTTGGTCAGACATTGCAATATTCTGCAGTAATGATAATTCCCCAACTACACCCACAGGTGTATCGCTTGCATCTTGTCTCACTCTTTTAGGTGGATAATTACTAAGTAATAATTTTTGTTAGTTTTATTAAGAATCTGAATATAATATAGAATCTTAAAATTCTTACTATTTCCATAGACAGAGTGATCCATTTCCTCCAGTTGTCATGAATATATCTCTGTTTTGTGGAAGATGTTTAACCAGCCAAATTGTGGATTTATGAGCCTAAAAAATAAATAAATGATATCAGAGTTAAATTAATAGATTATATAATTTGATGGAAAATTCTTACTTTTTCAACTAGTGAAGTAAATCCTTTTTTAGGATGTTGAGTTCTCATATCATACAAATAAAACTTTGATTCTAAAGTTGTTGCTACTAATTTATTCATTTCAATGTCTTTTCGATCAAATTCAACAGAACATACCTGGAAAATTTCATAATTATATATTATAACTGAATGTAAAACTTTTAACAGAAATTCAAAATTTTATCTTACTCCATTTTTTATATTTGTTTCCCAGCAAAGAGACATTGTTTTTAAATCAAATAATTTTATATCACCATTGTCATAACCTGCACATACACATCTTTCATCTACATTATAAGAGTTACCTATAAGAATTTTTTATTAAGAAATTTATTAGATCATTAAGTTCAAAAAAGAAAAATTAGGATGAATATGCTATTTTTAACTGAAAAAAAACATTAAAAACTGTGTATATTATGGAATCTTAAATAGATGCTTATAATTATGCAGTCAAACCTCAGTTCACAAACTTTTTGTTCCTGAATGTCATTCATAAGCTGAAATGTTCGTAAACCGAAACTATTTTCCCCATAGGAATTAATGTAAAATGAATTAATCCATTCCTGGATCACAGATAATTGTTTATTTAAACTTTCACAACAGTATGTTGTGCACAAGTTCTTAACACAAAATCAATGGAAACTGTTAAATCTATCACAAAAAAGATAAATCCAACAACAAGCTGATCAAATATACACAAAAACTTAATTTATTTTTACCGTATCTGTATGGAGAAAAGTTAACTGTGTAAGTGGATGGTGGTGAGGAAGTGAAATGTTATTGTTTGGAAGGGGTTTATTTTTCTTTTTCTGTCTCTTGGCACTACTCAACTCTGCTTCAGACTCACTGGGCCTTGTTTCACTAAGAAGTTGTCCAGTATGGAAAGGGGTTTATTTTTCTTTTTCTGTCTCTTGGAACTACTCAACTCTGCTTCAGACTCACTGGGCCTTGTTTCACTAAGAAGTTGTCCAGTATGATTTGTTTTTGTCTCTGTTTTAAAATGTTTCTAAAGTGACACATGGCATTATCATTGAAAAAATGTTTATGCTGACTGCTTGCGTATTTGTAACTCAAGACACAGTACATCATCTGAGACTCTTTGTGTTTGGAAAATTTGTTCGTAAACCAAATTGTTTGTGATCCGAGGCATTCGTAAACCAAGGTTTGACTGTATTACAAATTCATAGTGAAAATTTACAATATTGTGCAACTTAGTGAAATAATGTCATATAAGAATATTGCAAAACAATTTAAAACTTTTAAATTGAAAATAAGATAGTCATTCAAATTAAATGTTTTGTGATGCCTCAAAGTTAATGACAAAGAAATATACAAATGAAAAAGTATTAAATTTGCCATATTTCATCTACATCTTTAAATAGGTATAAACCTATCACTTATATTTCAGAACTGTTTACTCATAGTGATGGAAATTTGATATGTTGTTGTGTACAGGATTACAGAATGGAAATCAAGTAAATTGCACTATATATTTGGAAGTGTACTGAATTTCATTGTAGACTGACTACAATACTTGTTTTTGCAAATACTTTCCTCTCTTAAATATCTAGTGCTTTAAAATGTATAAAAATATTAATTATAAAAATTAATTTTCTAATTTTATAATTACATTCTCTACTAATTAAAAACTAATATTCAAATTAATGAATTTGATTCATTATGCTTTTTCTCAATTAAATATGTTTTATATTATGGAAATAAAAAAAAAAACATTCAGAAATTACACTGTTATTTTGCAATAATTAAACTTAGTGATTAAAATATATATTGCCAAGATTCTATTCAATGAATAAATCTGTATAAGCTGGTATATCCAATGCTGCTTGAATAATATTTAAATGCAATTAGAATATTATTTGTATAAATTAAGTGTATTACATTCTAAAACCTGTAAAAGCAATGCAGATCCCATATTAAAGTCATTAAGGTAGACAGACAGTAAATAGTATGATGATCTCATAAGCATCACTTTATTTTGGAATATAAGTTAAAAATAGTTTATTTCAGTTGCAAAAGCAATGCAGATCCCATATTAAAGTCATTAATATGACTTTAATATAGGTAGACAGACAGACAGTAAATAGTATGATCTCATAAGCATCACTTTATTTTGGAATATAAGTTAAAAATAGTTTATTTCAGTTTTAACTATCACAGACCTAAGAAATTTGACCAGTTTCTATGAAAACATTTTCTTTTTTATCATAACTGATTCATTTTCTTAAATTCTAAATTTCTTTGAAATTTCAATTTTATTTAAATTTTTATCATTATTATATTTTACAATAAAATTCAGTTAGAAGTAATTTTATATTCTCTGCAAATTGTTCTAAGTATTAAACAGCATTTCATGTCTCTAATACTAATAGAGGAAACTGATATTAAAAATCTAAAATTTAAATATTTGTAAAAAAATAAATTGTAAAAAATTTATACATTCAAATCTTATGAAACACTTGTAAAAATGTTTCAACTCATCTCATATTACTTACTTTTATTTTATCCATTTACATGATGTGATTTATCCAACACAGTTGTTGCATTTTGTCCAAGAATCATGAAAGTGTGAAGTTAATCAATAAATTTGATTCACAATTACTATACTTTCCTATACGCATTCACATATGAGAAAGTAAAAATACAAATAAACTTTTAAAAATGACGATAAAAATTACTTATTAGTTTCTATAAATATATTATTTAAATCTGTCATGATTTATTTCCTAAAAATTAATAAAAGCCATAATTATAATTAATATTTAAATGATAAATAGAATTTTTAGCTGGTGCTACAGTTTCATAACAGTTGATAAGTGAAAAATTTATTTTTTTCATTTAAATTGCCAATTATTTTAAATACTCCACTGATATTAATATAAAAATTTAGAACATATTTATTAATTTATTTATAAGTAATTATTTAATATTAAATTATCTTTTTCAATAAAATCTATGAATAAAAGCTATTTAAATTTTTTGTCCAAGCAGCATCAGATAATATTTACTAGTAATGATTGATATATTTGTTACTTTTTCATTTTCAATCTAATATACAGGTAGTCCTCAACTTATGATACAGTGTGATTTGAACCTACTCACATAAGTTGGAGCAATTAGAAATACTACCATTTATCATCATAATCTTAAACACAAAAATACAAGAACCAGACACAAAAAGGATGCTTTCTATATACCAAACCGTTGCTCAGAGACTCAAATTCATCAAAAAAAAAAAAATCATTCTGTGATTAATCAATTGCATTGACCAATCACAGAATTTATATCACCATAAGTTCAAGTGGTCCTTACAAGCAATATTCAAGTTTTATTCATAACTTGGATATTGCTCCTCCAAAAGTACTGAATTAACTTTATATACTGTTTTTTTGTAACATATTTCACAACTGGACGAATTAGAAGTTTTTATTTCACAGATTTGAATGAAAAGTTCTAATTATAAAGTGAAGGTTTTTTAGTGTAATCACCACCCTCTTGAAATATTGCTATAACTATTAATTCAATTTTACATTATATTGGTTGCTAGTAGGGTTTCTTTCCTGGGATCCCAGGAAATTGTAAGATTTTCACAATTTTTGTATTCCCAGGAACTACTGAGCAGATAGAAAAAATTATAAAATATAATTAAATATAATCCTGAAGACTGTACGAAAGTTATTTATCAAACTTTTTGTATTCCCAGGAACTACTGAGCAGATAGAAAAAATTAAAAAATATAATTAAATATAATCCTGAAGACTGTACGAGAGTTATTTATCAGAATTTGATAATTGGCAATATGGAAAAACATGTAGGCGTGATTTACTAACAGAGTTGCACTCACATCTGATCACATCTTATACCTAATTGATCTGTGAGTGTAAAACATGTTGGCAACTTGGTTGGTTTGTTTACTTCTTTTCCTTCTTATGAACGACTTGGTTGGTTAGTTTACTTCTTTTCCTTCTTATGAAGTCAACATAAAACTTTGAGTTAGTTTATTTCTTTTCCTTCTTATGAAGTCAACATAAAATTTGCATTATTTTAAATTAAATTATTATTAAAATGTTAAATAGTAATTCAAAAAGAGTGACTGTGAATTACCTACTTAACTTTTGGAGAAGAGACCACGGGGAAATTTGGAAGAGAAACCAATTATGTTGAACAAAAAATTAGAAAAAGCAATCCACTCAAAGACAAAGGTCCTATGTTGTTCAACTAGCCTGAGTCCTGCATTGAGCAAGTTGTAAAGCAAGAATTACAGTTATTTGACTCAACAGGAAATCAATCATCAAGTATTATAAAACTGGGCCAGGCTTTGAAAACAATTCCTCCATTAGTTGAAGCAGAAAGAGCAATTTTCTGCTGTTGGTTTGTTTATTAACAAAGCTAAGAACTAGGCTGAGCAATAAGAGCATTGATTGCTTATGTTTCCTCAAATCATACTTTAAGAATGGGTGATGAATATTTTATTTGTATTTTGTAGTTCGAATTGTAAATTAGTCATATATAAAGGAATATAAATTTTAGAATTTATTAATATCCTTCTTTTGTGTATTTGTTATTGATATTAATTATAAATAACTACTTTTTAGATTTTATTAAATTTTAATGCATTTCCAGGAATGAAAAAAGGCCGGGAAATCAGAAACCCTAGTTGCTAGAGCATTCTGCTATCATAATGTTCAAAATTTGTGAAGAGTTTTGAAATTTGAAAATGAAATTTAATGTTTGTAAGAATGAATATTCATAACTAGAATGTTCAAAACTCAAGGAGTGCCTGTATATTTTTTCAAATGTAAAAAATCTTATTTTCCATCAGGAGTGCTTCTTTCTAATGCAAAAAATTTTAATTCTACAATATTTTATTGATTTTTGATCAATATCATATATATGTTAGAAAACGGATGTATGATATTATCTGGGATGATCCAAACTCATTAGGTAATGGTAAATGAAGTAAGAGGATCAAGCAAACAAGGATAAATATGATCTTGGAAAATCATAAAATATGATATTTCAACTTGAATGGCTTTTAAACTGCATATTTTATCAAATTTTATTTTATATTCTAATTTCATCACAATATGTTTTCTTTGTTTATTGTAATATTTTCCATTCGAGAAAAATTTTCATTTTTTAAAGGATTATTTAATATGCAAATTATGATGATATCCTGATAATGCAGCAGTTTTTCAAATACACAGCAGTAATGACTTCATCATTGAAGAAACTTCTTCCCCAATCATATAAATGATGTTTGTTTTGTTCACAGCTTTTGGTTAAGGAATATAAAAAAATTTAGGATTTTACAGAGGCCAAAAAATTCTTATTTTCATCATGATGCAGATGTGCTAGGGATCTGAAATTTGGGCCTCCAATTTTCCTTCTTTACATCTCCACCTTCTAGAACCCACACACTTCTTACAGCTGTGTAATACCATCTTTATAGAAGTTGGCAGATTTGGAGACAAACTAGCTTTCCACAGCTGTAATAATCTCCTCATCATTGAAGAAATTTTTTCCCCATAAATGTTTTCCTTATTTTGAAAGAAGTCTGAAGGTGCCAGGTTAGAAGAATATAGAGGATGGGGCAAGGTTTCATAGCCATATTTTCATAGAAAAAATGACTTTCTGTAGTTGGGTGTACAGATGTATTGTCAGCAGCAACACACCTTTTGACAGCAAACCATGTCTTTTTTCCCTTGATACCATCCCATAACTTTTGTAGCAAGTTCCTATAATATGCTTGTTATTATCGACTCTTTCTATAGGCAATCTGTCAATATGAAGCTTTTGTGTCCCAAAGCACAGACAACATGACCTTCTCTTGGATCATCCTATAGACTGGTTTCATTTTCATCATTTCACAATCTCATATGATGGATATTCCATACCATACACAGCTGACATCTCTTCACAGAGTGTTTGCATGGTTTTTCCTTGAAGATGAAAGAACCATATCATAGCTCAATACTCAGTTTTGTCCAGCATAACATCTACTTATCATGCTTCTAACTCCAGTTAAAATACCATACACAGCTGACATCTCTTCACAGAGTGTTTGCATGGTTTTCCCTTGAAGATGAAAGAACCATATCAGCTCAATACTCAGTTTTGTCCAGCATAACATCTACTTATCATGCTTCTAACTCCAGTTAAACAGGACTTATTGAACAAAAAAAAAGGGCATGTGTATTAATAAGATAATAATCTATCATTGTTTACAATTACAGATCTATAGAATACATACATGGTGAAGGTAAGAACTTTTTTGCCTTCCCTCAATTAAAATTGTAAATTTTATTTTATTATTTATTTCATGAACCAGTCCTGCTATTGTTTAATTAATTGAATTATTATTTTTCATTTTCACTGTATAAAATATATAATAAATTTTAAGTTAGCAGATTTCTGTGTATTTTGCTTTATTATGGAATAAGTTTCTAACTTTGATCACAATTACAATTTTGTCATATTCAGATACTCATTAGCTAATGATATTATAATTTTGAAATCAACTCACCAAAGGCAACAGTCCAACAATCTCTTCTGCTTTCTCCTTCTTTTGGTTCCATAGTAGCAACTGGTATATCTTTCTGTCTGGGATCCCATACTTTAACAGATCCTATTTACAAAACTCTGCAATGTATTTCCATTTATTTGAAAAAATAAAAAAATAAAAATAACAATTTTTCTCATTTAAGTGATTTACCATCTCTGCTTCCAGTCACAATCTCTGGAGCACCAACTCCTATATGAAGTCCACCAACACCATCAATACAATTAATAATCTGATTGTGTGCTTTTGCAGAATAAATAGGAATCTCTAAATTTTCTAAATTCCTAAAATTTAATAATTATATTAAATGAATGTTTATATAAAGTTAAAAATAAAAAATTTCATAGAGAGAGAAATAATTCATTTTAATAAGAGCAAATTTAAAAATACCAAATATGAAGTCTTCCCTCAAAATCACCTGTAGCTAAGTGCCTTTGATGAATACTCGAAGCACCAAATGTTCCACATTTAAATGGTTTTGATTTCTCTGTCTGAAATAATTTAAACTTTCTGATTATACACTTTCTGAATATGTTTTATAATAAATTATTATAAGCAGACACAAAACAAAATATTTAAAATTGCCAATTAATAAATAATTTTTATATCATCATGAATTTAAGTTTATTTTTTAATGGTTTTTGACTTTTCATTGGTAATATATCGATTAATAATAAGTGATTAACTGAAAAGCTGGCTTCTGATTGAGAATATAAATTAACATTCCAGTTTATAGTTAAAAGCATGAAAAAATTTGAGCAATAGATTATGGATTGTACAGCTTTGAGAGTAATTCACTAATTCAATGGTTGAATGAAAACAAAAATAAATGATGATAAAAAATATTTATCATGATGACTACCACCAAGCCATTTCCAGTGGTGGTTCCAAATATAGTATCAGGTCATCCCACAGGTAATGTCTTTTATAAAGGTAATATCCTTCTTATTTGTTCAAGCATGTCTTAGATTGTCTAAACATGAAGTTTTCAGTACATTGGAAGTGTTATTGCTTCAAATGGAGAACATATATTTCATTAAATTAGCAAGTGATTCATCTTTTATTTCCTTTCAAAACTTAATGCTAAAAAAGACATTGCTTTTAGGATGAATTGATATTTTTAAAACAGATCATTAATATTTTTCATTTTTTCACTCTATTTTTTATTAGCAACTTTATAAACAACAAATTTACTAACACAAAATAGATAATATAATATTTGTTAGAATATATTAGAAATATCTGATTTCATTTGATAAACTCTGTTTGGTTTTTTATGGATTTCAATAGTGTATATGAATTTCACCCAAATCAGATAATAATTATGTGAGATAATATTCTGATAGACAAATTGACAGACTTAATTTACATTTTTTTTCTATTCATGATTATTAATGACAGTTTGCTATTCAATTTGCTATATATTTGTATAAAAAAAAGATGAATTCAGAAATATGAATTTATAATCACTTCATTTTCAAACCGAATAAAATCCAAAAAGCACATAAACAAACAACTCCTCCTTCCTATATTCCACTAGCACATGTTAATCTTTGTGCAATAAGTAAGGTAGACTAGACTATAATTACACATTTACATATAATTTTGCTTTATTTATTTAACTATTTATGAAAACATTATTTATTTATTTATTTTATTTGTTTTATGCTTATTTTACTATTACCTGATAACTTATGTACACATGTATATATAATTAAGAATAAAAGCTGATCTGTTTACTTTATAGTAAACATTAATTACTATTCCTTACTTATAGCAAGCTTAAATTTCAATGAAGTTTGAATTCTGTTCTGAGTAAGTGTAAGGATAATTTCCTTCTTACTGCTGAAAATGGTCTTATAAGGCCAAAAGTACTACAGTTTGTGAATTATTATTTAATAAATGTATGTTATACTTTTAATTGTATTTGTTTGTGTATTTTGAATCTGAAAAAATAAAAAAATTCTTAGAAGAATTTTGAATAAAATTCATTTTGTTATTAGTTTGAATTATGAAAATGCTTACTGGAATTCTTGTTCTGGATTCTTGTTTGGAAAAAAATATTGCCATATAAAATACAGAATATCATCATCTTGGACAAAATTAAGTATATCCTGCTGTTGACATGCAAAAATTCATTATAATGTTATTCTTTGACATGAAACTGTTTATTATAAATATCATCATTTATTATCATAATTGAATAGTGCCATAAAAGTTTCATATATGCAATTCAGTTATAGTGATTTTTAATTTTGCTGATTAATAGCTTAAACCAGTGGTTCTGAACCATTGTGCTGCAGCACACTAGTGTGCTGCCAAACCTTTGACAGTGTGCCGCAAAGAATTAAGAATGATTTTTATGTATGTAATTGTATGAATAATATATATTAATATTAAAACGTGGTTGGCTTGATATCCTTTTTGCAGTTGCATTGTACGATTCATATAAATAGGGTATCATTGGAAAAATCTAATCCTTGAATTTCTGCGACAGCCAAAATTTTTTGTCACTATTCATAATTTAAAAATTAAGGAATAAAAATTAAATTAAAATTATAGTTTTTCTAAAAAGACAAAATCTGCAGGTGGTGCTATAACTTAATAAGGGCTGCCATTTAATGATCCTGTGTAATTTGAATGTAATAAATAAGAATAAATACAATAAACTGTTAATAAAAATTGGTTGTTAAATCTAAATTATTACTTAAAATATTTAGGTGTGCGGCTAAATTTTAAAATATTGAAATGTGTTCCTCAACAGAAAAAGGTTGAGAACCACTGGTCTAAACAAAGCACTTTAAGCAGGATTATTAGTTAGCTAATAATAAATTGTCTTCCTGCTTAAAGTGTTTGTTTTATTAACTATAAAATATAAGTGCTTTTAAATTGAGAACAATTTCAATGTTTTAATCTCAAAACTTTCCTTTTTCCTTCCTGACCAGAAAAAAGAAATGATTAAAATATATTATGATAGATTTCTTTTTAACTTTTTTGATTTCCTTGGTTAGATAAAACTTAAAAACCATGAAGTATCCTTTGATGCATAATCTTAGAATTACAAATTTTTCTTTATATACTACTACATATACTTGATTATTTTGCCCAATCTATTTAGTTTTTATAAATAAATAATCTCTGTTATAAAATCACCAGCCCATAAGCAGGATTATTATAAATTAACAGTTTTTACCGTCTTTTTATAATAATCCTGTATATTGGCTTATTGTTTTATAATAGTATTGAACTTGTAAAACAATGTGTTATAATCATCTATGGTTATAATAGAATTGATAATAAATGAAATAATTTCTATTTAAGGTTATTTTCAGAAAAATATCCGTCATTTATGTAGGTGCAGGCAAACGCAAGGCAATGTAAATTCATACTGATAAAAACTGAAGTTGCATCGAAATGACTATAAAATAATTAAAATTACTTGTGTTACTAAATTTAATTCAGTTCCTGATAGTTCGTAGACTTGCAGAACTCCAGTTCCTCTTGGATAACTTCCCAAAACAATAAATTTAGCACTACAAGGAATCCATTTAGTATCAAATAGTGTAAAATCTAACGATTTTTGGATATGAACAATAACTTGAGGTTTATCCATAGATATTAAAATAATAAAAACCTAAGCCTATAGCACATAACTCGGTTTGAAAATCGTTTGGTTACTATGGAAACAGTCGAAAATGCATTATACGATTTATTATGCCTTTTTAAAATTATAATATTTATAAAATCGAAATAAATAAAATAATTATCTTACATGACAATTATTTATTTATAAAGGTAAACAAAGTTTATAAATAAATGTTTCAAACAAAATTCAAATTTAAATTAATATTATTAAATAATAATAATTAAATATGTATTTTAACGTTTCGCTTAATTTTATGTATTAATTTTTATAAATACGCTATATATTTAGTATAATAATATATATTATTTAACGTTTCGCTTAATTTTATGTATTAATTTTTATAAATACGCTATATATTTAGTATATATTTTTTTACAATTTTTATGGCTATATACTTTGACGCTAGAGGGAGAGAAAGACAGAAAATAAACTTTAAAGCGCATGTAAAATGTACACGTGATTGTCGAAAGTTGGAAATATGTCAAAAATGAAAATTTCTTCGAGTAGTTGATGAATGCAACTTCTGTATGTCTATATAAATTATACATACTTTATCCTAACGGATTTTTCCAATAGTAATATTTTATTACTTTCTTTTTTCGCTTTTTATTAACATTTACATCTGAGGCACTAAAAATCACTATTTTTGTCTGTAAACATGTAAATCATCCTATCAGCATGAAAGTTTTTGAAGACGAGTAGTGACATTTCTTACAAAAGAGATTCAGAATAGTGAATAATAAGATTATAAATTTTATAAATATATTGTATTACTACTTTCTTTATACCAGGTCAAATGTAATTTTTGAAAATCACGAAATACATGTACATATATATAAATTGAATATTATTAAATATACTTTTATAAATCCCTTTTTACAATAGATTTGAATGGTCATCTTTAAAACTAAAGTATGTGCATCTTTTGTGTGAATTGATGAAGCCGTAGTACTACGTTGTATTATTTGCATTTTCTTTTTGTTGAAACCATAGTAGTTTCCTTGTACAGAATTATTTATAGAGTTGATAAAGCAGTAAATAATATCCTTTGCAGATTGTTTGTATATTTAATTTATTACCTTCTTTTTATATAGTGAGCCTAAAATATTGATAGAAAAAATTATTAATTTCTAATTATGAGGCTCTTAAAAGTTATAAGAAATTGCTAAATTTAATAAATTGTGGAACTGTAAAGATCATAATTCAAATTAATTTTTTTAGAATGATATTAAACAATGTTAGAATTTAAAATTCATAATAAACAGAATTAGCTATAGAATGAATATCATTTATTATCTGCTTCATAACTTCTAATGGAAAGTTTTTCCAAAAATTTATTAGTTTTGTATTCGAGTCTTATTCAATTTTTTTACAATTTGGGACTTTTTTTTTTGTAAAAAATCAGTTTCCAGTACTCCTTACTGCCTGACTGTATTCAGCAGAGTATCCATGCATTATTTTAATCATATTTAAAAAGTAAGTAGCATTCTGCCATACTGGAATGTACCACCACAAAAAGGCCTGCATTTAGTTTATAAGTTAATATTCATTGAACAAATAAAGAATAGAATCAAGTATTCTGGACAATTAATTTTTTATAAAGTCTTTTTTGAAAGATGAATATTAATAATAATATAATTTTCATCATGCTGTTTATTGCAACAAAAAACTGTAATTAGAATTATTTTACCTGCTTAAGTGCTGTTTTTATATTTTGTTTTTAGTGGATAATAGTAGTGATGTGGAAACTTTCAATTTACTGTATTTTTATTAATGGTTAGAAATTTATAGTCAGATATCTAACTATAATTTAGATAATAAATTAGCATCTATAATTTATATCCCATATTAAAAAAATGTGTCCTATTTAATATTTTTTCTATAAGTATAAAATTTTAAAAATAAAAATTCAGAATGAAATGAAAAACTTTATCAAACCACTCCAAGTTTTGCTATTTTATTTAAAAATGTCTTATTACATTAAATGATAATTTTTCAATATTTTTTTATTTTTAGTATTATACATTAGTTTTAAAATTAATTATAAACTTGGAAACAAAGATTATCCCTTTTTTTCATTATTTAATAATTTATATTTTCTACCTATAGAAGAATTTTTGCATAAATTCTGTATATAGAAGAAATTTTTCAGCTAATTAGTATAAAAAATCTTAAATATTTTAAATAAGTTGAATCTAAAATTTTTTATAGCTTTTAAGATAAATGAGTAGTTGTATATTTTGTTATCCATATATATAATAAAAGCTGATAGTAGAATGAAAATGTCACTACTATATTTTATGTACTCTTATATTTCAATAGAAAATTAAGTTTTATTTTACTATCTAAAATATAGGTTAAATATAAGGTAATGTAAAATATAGGTTAAATTTTATTGAAACTAAATATAAATTTAATGTAATATTGATTATTCTGCTATTTCAATTATTATTATTGTTTAAAGTAAGTAAAATGTACTTTTCAAAATTTCATTTTAACAATTAATAATCTTTTTTCAGATATTCAACAATGTTTAGCAGAAAAAAGAAAAGGCCTGTAATATCTGCTCCCATAAATTTTGAACACAGAGTGCATACTGGATTTGATGAGAAAGAACGTAAATTTGTTGGATTGCCACCACAATGGGCAAGTCTAATTCCGTCATTGCATGACAGGCCAAAACCTATTATTGATCCATCCTGTATTACTCCAACAGAAATGATGGATATAAAATTGCATGTAAGTCTAAATATTATTAAATTTAATGATAAAATAAGAATTTATACTCTATTTTCTTAGTTTATAATGAAAAAAAAAATAATGGGAATTTGAAATTTTCTTTTAAAATTAGTTATAAATCATAAAATAATTATATTCGATATATAAAATATGATTAATATAAACATACCTTATAATTAGGTATTTTAAATTTCATTTAAATATTACATTAATCATATCTGTAGCATATAGTTTGAATTATTTGTGTATACAATTGATTGATTTGAACAGTTGAAAATGGTTATTTAGAAGATAGAAATTCTTTTGAAGAATACTTTTAAAATATTGGGATGCTTCATATTGATAATCACAGATGTAATAGATTACATCATGACATTACATCATCGTTAATTTACAACCATTCATACCTATAATAGTGATTTAATTGATAAATTCTGTGATTAATCAATGCAATACACATGTATACTAATTCATGTACAAGGCCAGAAGCATTCTTTTTCTGTCTGATTCTTATACTTTAATATTATGTATTAAAATAATGTATAGTGTAATAATAAACATTGATAATGGGCAATCCATAAATTTAGGACATTTCTAACCTCCAACTGCTTTGACCTGCAGCCTCAAGGTTCAAGCCAAACTGTGTTTTAAATTGAGGACTACTAGTATTATTTTTTTTGAAATATTTTAAAATTATCTCAATGTATTAAATATTTACTTGAAAACTGCTACTTGCAATAATTATAATTATAGAAAAAATCTAATATATATTGTATCATCATAATTTTTCAATATATTTAACAATTATAAAAGCATTTTTAATAAAAGTTAACTTTAAAGCTAAATGATGATTAGACTTTTAATGATAAAAAATTTCTTCAAAAAAAATTTTTAATTCCGAAAAATATGTTATTAATTCTACATTGTAAATATAGGTTGTCCTCAACTTATAACCACACATATTTAAAATGGTGATATAATCAATAAATTCTGTAATTAGTCATCATCTTTTGTATATATATGAATCCATGCATGATGATCTAATATGCCAACAACATTCTTTCTGTGTCTGTATTTTGTTTTTTAAATTTGCAATAATGGATAATTAGAAATCCATAAATTTAGTACATTTCTGTGATCCAATCATTTTGACTTATGATCTTGGGATTTAAATCAATTCCAATTAAGTTGAGGACTATTTATATAGTTTTTGTCTGAAGTACAAGTTATCCTCAACTTATAATGAGGTTATGTTTTAATAATCCCATTGTAAATCGAAAATGACCTATAATGGTAATAATATTAATAATGATAATAGACAATGGAATATTGAATCCTTTAAGATGGTATAATCATCCAGAATTGAACCCAGGCTCCATAGTGCAAAATCATCCAGAATTGAATCTGGATCCCCAACTTGGTAAGCAATTACTTTATTGATTTTAATAAAACATTTTTAGCAAATATGCTATAAAAATAGCCAAGTTTAGAATATCATAAAGGCCATTGTAAGATTGGAATATCATAAATCAAATGATTGTAAGTTGAAAACTACCTGTATACATATAGTAGCAAAATATTCCACATTATATGTCATATGCACATGTTTATATAATTTATGTAATAATAGATGTTCTATTTCAAAAAAATATTTTTTTTTTGTCCTTTGTATTTCTTAAATTATGGTCTCCTTATATTATATTGGCTAATTATGTTATGTGGTATATAGATCTATGAAATTTTTTCTGCTGAATCATTTTACTATCAAAATTTAAAACACTTTTTTGTGCAGTTTTTTGAAAATCACATAAAAAAAATTTTATTTTAATAATAATAATAATAATCACCAACCAGTTGATGATTATTATTATTATTATTTTCAGTTTGGTTTTTCTGAAAATAATAATAAATGGTATATTTGTAACAAGAGGAACATCTGTATTTGTATTTATTTTATGAAATGATATATAAACAGATAAAGTATATTTTTTCTTAATCTTATTATGATCATTAGCACTATATAATTTTAAATGTTTCTAAAATTTTAATAGATTTGTTTGAATTTTAAAGAATTGGGCATATTTTAAACAAAATTTTATGTATAAATGTATTTTCTTAGAATAAATATAGATTTCATTATTTTACATTGAAATAATAAAATTTTATATATATGTATATAATATTTAGACTATAGTAAGAGGAAGTTCAACTCATCTTAAGAATGGTCCCTTATCAGTTTCAAGATCTAATTCATTGAGGAAGGAAAATTCATCAGATTTGTTAATTGCATGTCAAAATAATAAATCTTCAAACAAAGAATGCCTAGAATCTTCTCATAGTCATACTCATCATCATCATCACCATCATCACATGTATCATCCACATGAACTCCACCCGATTTGTACCTGTACAGGTTTTAATGAGAAACCAGAGTTTAATTCTGTTTTTCAACAGAATTATTCAAAATGTAACTCTAGAGAAGATTATTTGAAAGGAAGTGTGTCAGAACACGAATTAAAAAGTTATGCTTCTCATAGATATCATTTATATGATTATGATAATACTCAATATTTGAATAAAAGTAATTCTAAATCCTATGTAAATAGTGAAGGTGCTAATGAAGAAAAGAATAAAAATGATAAGACCTGTGACAATAAAGATAATTTCAATAGTATTGGTTTACCATTGTATGTATCATCAAATACATATCCACCATTCAAAAATAAAGCTTTGTCATACCAAGTTAAGAAAAAAATAGATGTGAGTATTTTTTGAACTTGATATATTGTAAAATTGGTAATATTTAACTTAAACCTAAAATCTTGTTCCAACAGTTGTTTTGTAAATATATTTACATAATGATAAAAGTAAAAACAATTTCAATAATTTTCATATTTTATGCAAGATATTATTATGTTTTTCTGAATTTGATATATACAAATTTCCTGTTTTGAATTAATAATTTCTAAATATTACTAGCATAAAAAATATGAATAAATGTACAACAGATTTAATTCTGTAGGAACAAGATACATAACCAGTTAAATCTAAGTTCCCACTGCAAACTTAAATTATAAAATACATTATATTTTACATTAGTTTTTTTGAAACTTTTTAATCAATCTTTTCCAGAATTTCAAGATATATTCTTTTTATTTATTATCACTTTATAAGATTGTGAAATAAATTTTAGAATATAATTTTCCTGGATATCTTTTGGATGATGATTTTTCTACAATATGGATTTTTCAATACAGAAAACTGTAGAGGTGAGGGAAATATATCAAAAAAAACCTCTTTCATTATAGCTTTGAATAAAATCTTCAAGTATATATATAAAGCTTTTGTGGAAATTAAAATTTTGCACTGCATTTTAATCAGATATTCTAATGCACTGTAGATTTTCAAGCACTTTTATAATTATAAATCTTTTGATGATATAATTTTTAGAGATCTAGATGAATATTGAAACTTTCTCATTGATAGTAATAAAAAATCTTGATATATTCTTTGTGGATTTAGTATTAAACATTTCTCATTAGTAACAACAATTTATAGAAATTTACTTTAAGGAGTTTTAAAATGTGTGATTATAAAATTTTTAATATGATTTATATTTTACTTAAGAGAATATTGTTTTACATAGTGTAAAACTATGCTATATTGTAATTTAATAATTATAGAAGTAAAAATTGAAATAAAATTCTGAAACCAAACAACATATTTATTTCATATTTGTAATATAGGGGATCCCCAACTTACCATGTTCAAAGTTTTGCCAATCTGTATTTAGGACAGTGATTATTTATGATATAAATCCATAACAATTGCCATCAATGATTTCGCAATAATGGCAGTCAGTCAACTGGATGACCATCTAGCTGCCAGGATGGAAGCAGGCTATATTTCCATTATAAAATGTTTATATTTAATTCTGGATCTAATACCTCCAAATTTTTTTTGGATGTCCAGGCTCAGTCCATTCAACCCCAATCTTCATCTGATTTCCCACTGTTGTTACAGATGTAGGAAGCCTGTGGTGAATATTAGAATGTCCAGTTGATTAAATCCAATGAGAAAGAAAAAATATACAAAAGATAAAATGGCAGCCATGCTGGCCTTCAATGTTTTTTTTTATAAATGATTATTTTGTTTTGATTCAAAAATATTTCTCAAAATATCTTCAATGAAATAATTTATAATAAATGAATTCACTTATCTGAATTCTATTTTAGGCCTTCCCAAAATTAAATTTGGATCCTATGCCTTTGAAAATTTTTGATGGGTCTGATCTGGGCATTGATCCACCTACTGTAAAGTCTAACTGATTCTATCACAGATATAAGCAGTTTATAATGGGGCTAAAGTGGACTCCACTTGTAATAACCCATCAATGATTGGGAAAATGTGTTAAAAAATTACTGCTTTTTTATTTACTAGAAAATTGGTTAGGTGAGTTTGAATTAAGATGCAGAATCACATGGTATACTTTTGGTGGTAGCCTTATTCAGAGCCCATCACAGATTGGCCAACACCCATAGTGTGGGACCATCTGGAAGGTTGAAGGATGGGATTCAATGAGCCAAGTTCAGATCCATCTGAAAAACTGGATGTTTAGGGTCTGGAATTGAATCTAAATCCTCAAAGGTATTAAATGATTGTTTTACTTGCTAGAAACTTTGATATACAAATATAAATTTTAGAGGGTGATTCAAAAGTTTGGGGAAAAATTGAAGGAGTATGTAGAGGAGGCAATTATATGCAAAAGTTCTTTGGGCCATTTTTTGATTTGGGGTTTCATTAGAAAGATATAACACCTGAAAGTTTTGTGGCATATCTGATGTAGTGTGATGTGTGTGTAGCATTTGATATGGTACATGGAATGCCAATGATTTTTGAGAAAGTGCCCCAGAGTTGTTGGACAATGTTGTTTGTATTGAAAGTGGTGGTCAGCAGTTCAAACAACTTGCAAAATTGTACGTAGGTGCCATACAATTGTATCTGTGCTAATGTAACCTTTGCATAATAAATGCTGCCAATCCTAAGAATATTTCATCAATCTGTTGTCAAACTCTCAGTAATAAAACTAGTCTAAAAATGGTTGCAGCTTGGCTTTTAGCATTTTACTCATGTTTTACATCTAGAGAAAATGACATTACAGAACTTTCAGGTGCTATATCTTTTTAACAAAGTCCCAAATCAAAAAATGACCCTAAGAACTTTTGCTTAGAATTGCCTCCTCTAGATGCTCCTTCAATTTTCCCCAACCTTCTGAATCACCCTGTATATATTTTTTCATAATAAAATCTATTTTTCCTGTATAAAATGCATGTAGACAGGAGATACCATTTTCCTCATTTTAAAAAATAAGAAGCTTCTATTCAAAATTACTTATCCTGCTATTAAAAAAAAAATTTGATTATTCTGGGTTCTAGTAGTTGGGGATATAACTGAATTTATAACATTGCACCTATAGAAAACACTGTTCGGATTTATGATGGATTCAAGCTATGATAAAAATTTTTGAATGCAATAGTTCAAAAGTTGGGGATTCCATGTACTGTGTTTCTTGTTCCACTTTTTTATATATTTTATATCAAAATGCATTTATTGATATAAAAAATTACACATGAAAAGTGATACTGATTATTTTTAATTAATTATATTAAGAATATGAAAATAGAATGATAAATATTAATGATTAAAATGATATTTAATATTTAAAAAAAATCATACCTATTTCAGTTTGAGACAGTAAAATTTATTAATTTTTTATTTCCAGTTATAAATTATTTACTTATTCAATTATTTGTTAATTTGGAATTGATTTTATCAAGGTTCTATCTGGTTTGTTGCCAAAATTAGATTTTAATAAACCATAAACACTATGCCATCAGTACAATGGTTCGACCGAAAAAGGGACATCCAGTCAGCCAGCCACGTTTGACTATCATATATAATAAAGGAATAAGCGTGTGGAGTCCATGTTTCTACGCATGTGCGAACTCCCGCGCCAGAAGTGTCGCCTTTACTATTTTCTCTCGCTTCGAATCTTTAATCGCGTCTTTTAGAAAACTAAATCCTAATCTCATTATAAATTTTGCTTTAAATTATCATAGTTTACTTCTTATTTATTCTTTTTGTTATTTGACTTCAATTTCTGTCTTTTTTTTTTTTTTGATCGAAAAATGTTGGTGTTCTCTAGTTCGAGAGTTCAGTTTGCATTCTGCGCGTCGAAGCTACACAAATGTTGCATTTAAATAATATTTAATTTATTTCATAATTTAAATAAAATATTATTCATTTCAGAAATTATAAGTTTTTATTTTAAGATAAAAAAATTATAATTATTTAAATAACTGAATCGGTAAATCGATAGTTTGTTAGTTGCCAATTTCATATAAAGAAAATTTCAAAGTTTGGTCTGGAGGAAAAAAAACAAGCAAAAGCATTATATACAAGGTTCTATTTAATAAATGAAAAATCTCAAATTTGACAGATAAGAAACAAATGTTTAGTTTTTGGTATATTTGGGCATATAGTGACCAGGGACTAACTAGTTAATATATAATGATATTTGAAATGTCAAAATTTTATCGTGAAACTCAAAATAAATTAATTCAAAACTAATTATAAATTTAAATAAAACTAAAATTTTAAACAATTGATATAATCTATTCTAATAATATCAGAGTTAAAAAAACGAAGTGAACTTATTAGTTAATTCTATTAGTACTTTATGACTTTTTTTGTTTCACTCAAAATGTTTCCAATTAAATTATTAAAATTTTAGAAAATGTTTTAATATAAATTTAACAAAAAATCCTTAATTAAATTACTTTTGTTTGAAATAGTCGTTATAAAACGTCTACAGATATGGATCATTACTTATAACGCGAAGAATGTAGCGTTAAAAATCTATTAACATATTTTAATTTTTCGAACCCAAATAGACTAAATTAAGTTATGTAAATAATGTTCCAATAGCTACAATATCGCCTTACAATTTTCTTCTAGTAATCTATATACTGTAGTTCAGTACACAGATTAAGAATTTAAAATATACATCTGTGTTCTTAATCTGTATTTCTCAGAATTTATTCAGTATTTCTCAGATTGTAACTTCAGGTATACAGGTGTGCCCTAAAACACTTCACAGTATATTATACTGTATTGTATTTATGTTTAGACGGAATTTTAAAATCTCATATATGTTTCAGCTATTAGCTTAATCAGATGAATTTAAATTTATAAAATATTAGCCATTTATATTATTAAAATAAAGTTACAGAATTCTTTATTCCTAGCGTGCTGTGATAATTTCGATTTTAGATTTGATTTTAGAAAATATGCTATGGACTCAAACACTGAGAATAGTAAAAATATATCTATAAAATCTTGCAGATTTATTAAGTTAAGCTACGTAAAGTACAATGACAAAGTAATGAAGTTTTTCTGAAAAGTTTTGAACTGATTTGTTTTAAAAAAAATTATGTAACTTCGTAAAGGTAAGTCGAAGCTTATTTAAATTGATTGCATTCGATTCGGAATGATAAAATACATCGAAAATCGTTTAAAATATCCGATTATTTATAAAAGTTTTGAAAAAATCTTTAAAAAAAACGTAATTCCGAGCTCCAACTTTACGGCCTCGTAACTTGAGAACGGGCTTCGGCCCCACGTGGGACCTTTACCATTGAATTCAAAGAAGTGTTTAACTAGGAGATACGGTAAAGGGCGGTCGAAATTCCGCTGGGATTTTTACTACTATCTACCAAATATTACTCTAACAATCCATAAAAATTGTAATATTCTATAAAATAATATCTTATTAAAATTACAACTCACATAAAGATCTTCATTATCTGGTACCTGTTATCTCACGGTATGATTTCTTAATTTCGAATTAATAAATAAAGAATAATTTATATTTTACTATTACAACTGAATGATTATTGTTAAAATAACTAACTACAGCACTGCAAGACACAACCAGTCTTATCAAGCCGACAAAACTGAATCAAGTAAGAAAGACAAATAACAGTTCTAAAATTGCCGCTAGGATCGTTATTTAGACTGAATAACAATCCTAGCGGCAATTTTGGAACAGATATAGTCTATTTAGACTATATCTGTGCGTATTTTGAAATTAATTTATTTAAATAAATTACTAATACAAAATAATCACATAATTAATTATTTCATGATTATGTACTTACTAGTTTTTTAATTAATTTTCATTTTTTAAGTTTTTTAAACGAGAAAGCAACTGTGTTGAACGTTTTTTTCATACCTGTATCCGGAAATTTGGTAATAATGTACTGTACATTGCTGTCGAGTCCAAAATGGAATAATGATCGCAGAGAGAATTTAATACACATATCACGATAAGATTATCAGGGTGAGATTTCAAAAAGACAGATTGCCTTTGATTCTTCTTTCTATTTCCAGACTTTCCTCGAATTTTTTACTAAGTCCATATATATATTGTTGAAAAAATTCAAATTATAATTTTCCGATTAACTAGACAAAAGTATGCAGCGGTGCACAACTAGAGATCGAGACTGCAAAAAGTTAAAAAAATAAAACAAAAACGAAGAAATTAAGAATAGATATTTCATTGATATTATAAGCATATACATAAACATAGAAAAATAAACAAACATCTGGAAGCAAATCGGAGCTCTCCTCTTAATAACTGCAAAAAAAATCAGCTCAATCGATCTAATACCGGATATATTTTGTCTGTTGAACAGTACCGGCTCTAGAACTTTTAGCGCCCCGAGCGAAAATTTTTATTGCGCCCCTCAAGTTTTCAGTTTTTTACACAATTTAAACGGTGAGTTCGCTCACCGTTTAAATTGTGTAAAAAATAACCGTATCTTACTACAATAATAATAATAACAACAAAACACAAAATGCGCCAGAGCCCTGAGCGGTTGCTCCGCTTTATCGTTGGTTGAGCCGGCCCTGCTGTTGAATGTTATATTTAAAAAAAGCAATACAAACAACAACAAAATATACTCTTATACTTAATCGCAGATCCATTTTGTTTCATAACGCAGCCTTTTTAAATATATTCATTCATTCGTTAATTTAAAATTTGTTTTAAATAATTTAAATTCCCACCTCTTTTTTTTCTTTTTAATTTCATTTAGTTATGCACCTAATATTTCATGAAAATTGAAATTAGCCAAAATTCAATATATAAATTATTTATTATATGGCTGTTAAAGTGATTATAAAAAGATAAAACATAAATATATTTTTTTGTAAAGAAATAAAACTAACAAGTAAGTATATTTTATTACTATACTTAATAAAATACTTTATATAGAGGTTACCATTTTTAGCTTACTTTCTTTACAAAAAAGAAAATATGACTATAAATTACCAAGTTCTGCTGATTCTATAAATACAAAGAATCACAAGCACTTAAAGCAGGAAAAATACACTATTTTATTAAAGTGGAGTGGGGTAAGTGAAAAGTGGTTTTTATAAAGTTGGATTTTAAACACAAGTATTTTAATCTATCGTATATTTAATAATGTCGGTATCAATCGCATTGCGCAGCTATTACTATTTAATTCATCCTTGTAAATTTCAATTTCGCTACAAAATTGTACAAAATATCAGCTACCCTGCACTTACCCCGAAACGGGGCAAGAGTGTACGTACAAGTTAAAAACGCTTTGAAGTTTAGTTACACACGCTACTTGGCAAGAACAGGATTCTGGACAAATCTGCTATAAAATGCTTTTACCGCATTAAGATAGGTTGTTTCGTTTTAGAGTTATCCTTTGTTAGCAAAAAGGATTGAATATGAAACAAGAAATGAAATGTGAGAGGCGGTATAATGGGGATTGTTCTCTGAAATGATAGAGGGGGGTATAGTGAAATAAAACAAAAATATAAAGTGATGTAAAGTACACAAATTGTTATTAATTGTTTATTAAAGTACACAATTAAACAATTTGTGTACTTTACATCACTTTATATTTTTGTTTTATTTCACTATACCTCCTCTCACATTATTTACTTTACATCACTTTTTATTTTGTTCAAAGTAACAAAGTACACATTTTGTTATTTAATATGACAAAATGTTTTTTATCAAATAAAATATGGTTGATACGAAAATTTTAATTGATATCTTTGTACTTATCAATCATCATCTAGAGTTCTAGACAACGTTCACATTCGTTTATTTCTTTTGAATAATCGCACCTGTTGGTTTTTCTGACGTAGTTGCGAACCATGTTATATGCAAGGAAAAAAAAAGTTAATAAACAGATTAAATTGTAGAACACGAAACAATAAAACTGAACGTGGTATGTGGCAAGAGCAGCCTAATACGCACTTACTCCAAGGTGATGTTCTACACTTGCCCCATGTAACAATATTTACGGGGCAAGAGCGTACTAGCGTTTTTCTCAATATTTATTACATATTATTGGATACAGATATAAAGATACAATAAATTTTAAAATGTCAATAAATATTGTTTGTTTATTTATTGAAAAATTTAATCAATATTCTTCATATTTACCAAAAACAACAGCCCCTAATATGAAATTATCTTAAGAACTATAGACCATCGTACATGCAAAATTTCTCCACTTGCGGCGCCACCTACGTCCTTGGTATAGCTTAGGCTTAGTATCCAGCTGTTACATAGCTTTTAGCTCTCAGTTTGCGTTTGTCTTTTTAATTTTCTACATAGTTAAGCTAATTCATTATGGACTTCAGTAAGTTGACCGTTTCTGAGCTGAAGAAACAATTAAATGATATTGGAACAAAAAACTGGGACAAAAACCAAGTTAATTGTAAGACAAGTGATATTAAACAATACTTATTGTAAACTTGCATAATCCACATTGTAAGCATGTGTCACAAGTAGACTATGTATTAAATGTCCTTCATAGTAAAAAATTAATTCTTGAGATCTTATAGCAGGATCATAATGTATATAACTTTTTATTGGCCCTTATTACATTTATTTACATAACTATTTTATGTTTTGTTTGTGGAAAGTATTTCTGACTTGGGTCATGATTTTATTCATATACCGTATTTGTAAAAAAAATCGTAAATATATCAGAACCTTTCATGATTTTAGAAAATTGATATTTAATGCATGCCACCGTTATTCATCAAGAAAACTTATGATGCATCAGACCCTTATCATACTAGCCTTTTAAATTTGTTTATGGTACTGTTAACTTTTCTATAATATCAATGTAATGCTTAATAGTAATTTTAAGTATGCTCATAATTGCTGTTTTATTTTTTATATTTAAATTGTATTAAATTTCAGACTTTCTGCATGGTAAAAACATCATCTTATTCGCAGTCTAGTTGTCTCAAAACATTTAGAGAGCACTTCAACTCACTTTTATCATCTGAACAATTTTCACCAATAAATGTAATATTAAGGAAACATTTGAATAATTTCAATCTTTCAACAATCCATAACTAGTTTGAAAAAGATCAGAAACATCAAACAGAGAGAGGTCGATGTCTGTTTTTCAGCAAATACTTGAAGTTGATTGAAGCATTAATTACAGGAGACCTATGTTTTAACATAGACGTGTTTAATAATTTCTGTTTCTTATATCAAAATTTATAACATTAAAAAGTAATAATTGTAACTAACCTATTGTTTTCGATGGAGTGTAATCGGTATTGCGAGAATGCAAGCTGCAAACTTTGACATGTTTTAATATGGTCTTTCCTATTTTAATAATGATTCTCCAGGTTTTTTTAGACTTTAGGAAATGAATGAAACTGAAGTCTTTTATATATTTTTGTGTTGCTATTACATTGAGGAACGCAGCAATTATACGACCTAAGTGCTTCTCTATGATGACAGCTGACTTCAAAGTCTAACTAATACCAAGGACGGAGGTGCTGCCGCCTACAGTGTAGATGGTCTATTGCACTTTTATGGTACTGTCAAAGTTGTATGTGCTCTTTGGATTCGACGCTTTTGCAATGGTCGATGTAAATACCGGAATCTCATCAGTCATCGTGCGATATTCTATGTCGATAGACTGATATTAACTTTTAGTAGATTACCATAATATCAACTAGCAAAATTTCGCTTATCTTATAATAAAAAAAGCCCGTTAATGCACTTGCCCCAACTATACACTTACCCCCCTTATTATACTCTTTTCAAAGAAAGAACTTTCAAGGCCAAATTCGATGATCGACGAGTCTTTTCAGTTAGTGTTAACGATAAGTGATACGATATAAAACGGATCGCAATAGAAAATTTATCATCATTTTCGATTTGATGTAAAAATATAGTAAATTAGATTAAAATATTTTAATCTTTACTTTATAAATACTAAAATACCTTTTCTTTCCAAGTGTTGAACAATTTAACTGACGTGTTTTCCATTTCCAAGTCGTCGTCTACTGTTTTGCTTCCTTCGATTATAATTCTTTTAATTGTCGATACAGAAATAATGATATCGAGTGAAGTTTCGTTGAAGATGTCATTTCGCTAGATTTCTGCTTTTTAAAGTACTTATATACATTTAAAATAGCATTTCTAGTTTGACTGAACAATGTTTCTCCTCGCTTACAAACAACTGTATTATCCGCCATTACTGCTAAAACTAAAGGACGATGTCGTCATTCGCTGTATTTATTTAATTTTAAGCGATTAGAGATTTAGTTTAAAATTTAATAGCACAATCATGAAATATGAAGTATTAATTCGACAACTTTTTAAAAGATGATAAACATTTCAAATTGTTACCGATGATAAAAGGTAAACTGCTATTGGAGGAACGAAACAGAAACCGGCTATTCGATTGGATGACTTGACCTTTGCAATCCATAAACTCTTTACCATATAAGGCAGGTTATCTTTGAAAAGAGTATAGACATGGTATAGATATAGGTTAGTATATGTGTATTTTTCCTGCTTTAAGTGTTTGTGATTCTTTGTAAAGAAAATGTTTTATGAGATCCCTAACTAGTAAGTTTTCTATATATCATTGTATTAAATTTTGAACCAGTTGAAAAATTTCATAATATAAAACTCAATATCTAATGATGTCATGAAAGGTGACTTTATTTCATATTATATTAATTAATTTCATAGCTGCCTTCAACCAGTCTAAAATGGCAGACGTTGATGAGCGGAGCATCCATAAATTATAAATCAGGGCTGTCCAAAAGGCGGCCCGCCAAGCCATTTTGTGCGGCCCGCGAGGCTTTCACGATTTGTGAAATAATATTACGTTTCATATTTTTTTCACTTTTATTTATTATTTTTTTAAGAGATTAGACTAATAAAAAGAATCCTAAAATTGAATTATATTAACTCAATTAATTTTTCTTAATTATTAGTAATTATTTAATGATCAACAAGCTATCGATGACATCACATTTTTATAAGACTCAATCGCATCAATTTAGTTTTAGCTATTTCAGTTTAAAATTTTGAATTGTGACTGTATTTTAGTAATTTTTTGTTTTCTAACACTAACCATTTCAGTAATTAATATGTGACGGTTGTTGTGAGATTCTGTTTTAATTTTATTTTACTGTTTAATTTAAATTTAATTTTTATTTTACCACGAGTTCGTTGCATTTGTGAAATGAGTGAGAAGAAACGTAAAATAGAAAATGAAAATCGAGTATATTAGTAGCGGTGGGAAAATGACTTTTTCATAACAAATAACATGGATAAACTGCTTTGTTTAACGAAAGTTTTCCTAACTTTTGTGATTTTAGTCGGAAAGTGATCTCAACGTTTGGTAGTACTTATTTGTGTGAAAGTGCATTTTTTAACAGGAAGATAGATTAAGAATCGATTCAGATAAGGTTAAGAATCGGTTCAGAACCTGCCTTGGAAGCCTTTAACCTTTCCTTCTTTAACAGGAATGGATGTAAATATCCAGCCCTTGTAAATGCTGTTGCACGCCCTTATTTATCATATTAAATAGGTACATACATACTATTTTTATATTTTTAACTGTTTATATTTTATAACTTTTTGTTAGCGTGTTTATTGGATGCAATCTGGTAAATATAATTTTGTAATAAGGTTTACTAATCTGGAAATAAAATTGGTTTCCAAAAAGGGTTATATTTATGCGTTCCGTTTGTTGAGACAATAGCGTATCGATTACCAAAGCCCCGCCCCCTTTTTTGTAACTGCGGCTCTCCATATCTCTAGTAAACACGGCTATGGCCCTCGGGATCATTATAATTGGACAGCCCTGTAATAAATCCTGCTATTAGGGAGGTGGGTGTAGCAGATTTGTGACGTTAAATGACGTAGAAGAGGTACTCATGGAAATTATGAAGCCACATTGTAAAAATTGTTAAAGTATTTTACATCTCAATAACTAAAAATATTTTTAGTCACAAAGATATTTTAATAAAATATTAAATACTTATGTTAAATTAATTTTTATTTTTCGAAAAATTAAACATCTTTGGAGATATGTTTGTTATAAAATGTAAAAAAAAAATATATATATATACAGTATATCTAATTCTTAAGCATTTATATCCAGCTGTCTGAAAATTTATTTGGAAATTAAAAAAATATATTTTTTTAATAAATTGCATAACAAAGTAATTCCTATTTTATTCTATATATTTTTAATTTTATCTCAAATCGGAGAAGATTTTTTTTAAATAGAAGGAGCAGGACTTTCGAATTTGTAGTCTAATGTCACAGTCAGATGGTCAAACTTAGAGACAAAAAATGACGAAGGAGAAGGAAGGACCAAAAAGTGTTTGAAATAAAGTGATGTAGTTTATGGATGTTCTATAAGAGCTATAACAGCCAGACTAAACAGGCGATGTGTGGAATAGGAGTTTGAAGAATGATATTAAAGGGTTAATCATCTCTGAAAAAGTGATATGGAACGGCGAGACAAGGGCTTAGATGCGAATCCATCAGATCATTTCGTTATCTTTTTAATAAAACATTAATGTTTAATTATATAAAATTTATTAAAATACAATCATTTTTTAATATAATAGTAATAATATATTTATGCTTATATAATAAATCAATATTTAATATAGGCCTATAAATATTGTTAAAATTATTTATAAAATTAATATTTATAAAATAATATTTTTAAAAGTATAAAAGATATTCAGACCATATCTACTACTAATAAAAAATTTCCGATAAAAATCAGCAATTTTTTGCTTTATTCAATTTTTGCTTTGCTTTATTTATAATAGGCCTACTGTATATTAAATCCAATATTGTATATATTTTATTGATATGTAGATTTATTTATATTTTTTAAATAAAAGAAAATAAGTTTTTCATTATTAAAGCATAACTATTGTTTTAAAATTGCCTTTGGTATAAAAAGCAATATAACTAATAATTTTTTCGAATAGTAGTAAACAATACAACAATACTGAATACTGATGTTGCTGTTGAATATCACTCAATTGTTGGCCATTGGATGATTTCATTACCGGATGATTACTTCCTTTCTAGAAAACAAAATCTCTCCCCCTGTCAATCTATTAATCAATTTTCTTAAATAATAATACTTTCTGTACATGTACGGCTTCTTTACAACAATAAAACTTAACTTTTTATTATTGATTCTTTTTCTTTTTCTTTCGTAGAAATGAATCGACATTCAGTAATAAATTAGGGTGGAGCTGTAGACGCGGAATAAGTTTTGTGTGAAGAAACAGAATTAGAAGTTTATCTTAATTAGCAGAATTAAGGATGTGTCTGAAATACTGTAATGGAAATCAATTCTTAAATACTCTTTTTTATGTACCATTTTATCTTTTTCTTCTCTTTAACCAGAATACAGCTGTATAAAAAGAGCTATAACTCCGCCTCTTAAGCAAGTCTTAACTTATTACTAAACGCTGATTCGTCAATACAAAAGTTCCACTTACAATTGTCGAATCAATAGAAACCGGTTTTAACATAATTCACATTTCCAGACATTCAGAGTTTTTACACATTTATCTACATTCCATTTATATTTTATATTATGTTTCCATACATTATTTACATTATGTAAATTATCATCTTTCATATTTTTAAACTTATGATTAGTGTCGGATACAAGCATGTGCTATATGGGCTTGAGCTCAGGATCCCACAACCAAATACTGTATAAAAAAGATTTATATAACAACTAATAACTTGATTGCGTAAAATATTAAATTTTAAAATAGTATGAATGAAATGGTGTACTGTATACAATTAAAATGCATTTGAAGGTGTTCAAGACAGTCGTAAGTTTACTTGAATTATATTTTTAAATTTAACATTGTCTCTATATTTTGGCATTTGTCTATTTCTAACGTATGGCGATATTATTAATGATTTAATTGCCAGGAAATGCAGAAAACTCTTAAAAATTTTCTGTAATTATATAAAGTTAGTTATAAAATATATTGTATAGTCCGTCGTTACAATTGCTTCCTGACTTTTTGTATCTAGAATTATTTTCTTATATGTTGCTTCGTTTTAATATAACTTATATTAAAATGAAGCAATATATGTATAATAATGCTATTAATATTAATATTTACCTTTATTTATCGACATGCCAAGCGTTGCAATTACTGAATTCATTTCAAATTTTTAAACGATCCAAGTTTATTACAGGATATCACTAATCTCGTGGAGAATGTACTGTATTTATATAATTATGATTTCTTTATCCTTCATTTATAAGTAGGGCCTCCAAAACAGGTCCGACAGTCCTCAGGGTCTCCAAAATCTTAAGTCCGACAGTTGTCACATGATTATCCTGTTAGAGCAGTGGTCCTCAAACACTTTGCCGCGGTACACTAGTGTGCCGCCAAACCTTTGTCGGTGTGCCGCGAAAAATTAAGAATGAATTGTATGTAGGCCTATATATAAGAACTGTATGAATATAATTGTATGAATCTTATATATTGATAGTGAAACGTGGTTGACTGGATATCCCTTTTGCAGTCGAACCACTGTACCAATTCTTATAAGTAGAGTATCTGAAAGTTTAGAAAAATATAATCCTCGAATTTCTGCGACAGCCAAAATTTTTTGTCGTTATTCATAAGTTAAAAATTAAGGAATAAAAATTAAATTAAAATTATAGTTTCTCTAAAAGGACAAAATCCGCAGATGGCGCTATAACTTAATAATGACCGCCATTTAATGATCTCGTAGGAGTATATCTGTAATCTGAATGTAATAAATAAGAATTAATACAATAATCTGTAAATAAAAATTCATTGTTAAATATTTTAAATAATAATTTAGATTTAAGTGTGACGCCAAATTTTAAAATATTAAAATGTGTTCCTCAACAGAAAAAAAGGTAGGGAACCACTGTGTTAGAGAATTAATAACAGATGGCCAGGTTTTAATTTAGTAATGAAATGTAGGCCTAATATCTTTTCAGCATTTTTTGTCGTGCCATCTTATAATTTTTTAAACAATAACATAAAAATTCATTGTTTATGTTTTGTTTTTATATTTAAATTTAAATACCGTAAAGTGGGGTTACTTGGTTACAGTTTTATGAATTTTTTTATGGTAGAAGCAAGGTGACCAAGTAGTTCTTATTTCATTAATCGACAGCGAGGAATTTCCTCCTCTTAATAACGAATAACTCGCTGAAACTATTAAAAAGAATAATAAACCAAGTGATCTAGGGCTCAATGTTAGAGCTCTATTTAAAACTAAAACTGGAATTTGTATAAAAGTTTCTGAACAATCCCAGGGAGAGAAACTTAAGGAGGCAATAAACAATAATAAAGAACTTAAGAAGAGATGTCAGTTATCAGTCCCTTATAAACATAAGCCTAGAATGATCTTCCTCAATGTACCCGACTCCATCAAAGATGAGGAAATAATTGAAGAGATTTACAGACAAAATGACCAAATTAATAAAACAGAAACGCTCTCTAACTATAAAAAAGAAATAGAATTCTTCGCTGTGTGAGAATCCTGGTGAAAATGGGAGTTCGTATAGTGAACTTTTTTGTTACAGCTACAACGTAAATTTTTACCTGTTGAAACGTGTTGGATCATCGGTGAGCTGAGCGGCGTGGAGGAGACGCCATATTACTTATGTAACCTCGTTCATGGTGCGTTTGAGGATGTTGGAAAGTGTGACGTTTTCTCGTTCTTCAAGAGGAACTTTGTTATTTTGTTAATATTGTGTTCTACTAAATATAAGAAAGAACTTACACAGTCTAAGTTTAATATAATAACCTTTATTCAGTTAATGGTGTTTGATTATGGAAATCAATTGGCGTTTAATACAACGGCCATTGGACGGCGACGTAGTCTCGTATCCCACTATTGGTTGTGCTTCAGGCCGGACGGTTGTTGTGTTGTTTGTCTATAGTCTATTTCAAGATAACCTGACAGTAAATCACTACCATTGTTGTGAGTATTTCTATACAAAAGAAAATAGTCCCTATTTAGTTAAATTTGATATTATCCTATAATTTATTGTTTTGGGAAATAAGATATCGAAAAATTAAATTATTGAGATGATTTAAAAACATATATTTTAAAATCACATGACAAAATTTTAAAAATATTATTGTTATTTACAAATCGCGTATGAATACAGTGTTTCCGTTGGTAGTTCGGCTGTCAGGTTATCTTGAAACAGACTATAGTGGTTTGTGCGTCGTCTGTGAGAGTCAGTGGTTCCTGATTGTTATGTCCCGGCTGTATGAACTTTATCGAAGTTGTTCGGATTTCAACTGTAAGAAGTTACAGAACTTTAATATTCTACCGAAAACATTGTGTGGCGACGAGACTGAACGTTTGTTGTTTAATTATTGTAAGTTTTTTATTTAAAGCTAATAATAAAGTTAATAATTTTTAACGATGGAGCGATTGTCTGATGCCGTAGAATTAGTTTTACAATGGCTAGAAGTTAATGAGATAAATATTAACATACCAATTAAAGCGGCACGTAAGGAAGGGATAGGAGGAGAGCGGTGTCCAACTCGATGCAGAGGTTCGGGTGTATTCCCGACCTTTGTAGCTTCTTTCAGAAGTTCTAGAACTGCCGAAAATAGAAGACAGTCATTATGGCAGTGTCAAACAAATGGACACAAAAACTTCTTCAAATGAAAACAGTGAGCCTCTCCTGGAGTCAAATTGAAGTGGATGATTACTAGGTGTTTCAAGTGCTGCGGTTACGGTCACAAGGCGGACAAATGTGATCAGGCAGTGAAGTGCAGTCACTGCACTGAAAACCACTCTTCCCAAATAGGTGTTTCAAGTGCTGCGGTTACGGACAAATGTGATCAGGCAGTGAAGTGCAGTCACTGCACTGAAAACCACTCTTCCCAAAACTGTCCCAAACTTAGGGAAAACCCTAATTCCATACCAATATGTGTTAATTGTGTCAACGCGAACAAAACCTTGCTAAAAGGATCTTACTATACCACCTCACACAATGCCTTTTCCGAAATATGTACTGTCACCAGAAAAGTCAAGATTCAAATTGCTAAAAAGACTGATTATTAATCTTTTCTCTTGCATTTAAATCAGCAGCTGATAGCAACACTGATCTTATTATTCTTCAGGAACTTTACACTTTTAATAACAAAATTGCCCTTTTTGGCACCTATAACACCTTCCCAATCCTCTCTACTGAGTATAACATCAAAGCAGTTTTATTGTCCTCAAAAACAACTTTGACTTTCTACTAATCTCCCAACATTGCAATAAATTTTACTCTATTGCCCAGATCAGATCCCAGGACTTGAACTTTTCTGTTATCTCCATTTATGTCCCTCCTACTGAAGATTTAAAAGCTGCCTTGGATCTCCTTCGTGTGACTCTGACTGACATCCAGGAACATATTTTTTGCATTTGTGGTGACATTAATTGTAAATCTCCAATCTGGGGTAGCCCAACTGAAAATCCTAGGGGAAGAGACTTCGTTCTCTTTATGTCCGAGTTCGATCTTCTTTCTGCCAATCAGAGTCCACTTCCCACCTATAATAGTGAACGTGGGGCTAGCTGGGTGGATATTTCAGCCCAGCTAGTTGGTTGATCAACAACAACTTCATACCTATGAAACAGCTGATCAAGTTAATGGAAGTGATCACAATAATATTTGGATCAGTATTGATATGATCCCTACTGACACCCAGGATAATAATATTACTTACATTCATACTGATTGGAATTCTTTCTAAGGTTTTATTCGTGATAACTGGATAGCTCATAGGATTGAAGATATTACTTCCGCTGATGACATTGACAACTATGTTAATGACCTCTCCAACCTTATTTCAAGGGCCTACAAAAACTCTTCCTTCCCCAATCAGATCAATAACGTAGGGTTCCTTGGTGGACCTCTGAGCTTCAAAATAAGAGAAGTTCAACATCTTAGAAAACTCTTCTGTCGGGAACTGGACCCAACTCTTCGGGAGAGTCTCAGGAACAATTATCTTCAGACCTTCAGAGAATACAAAACTCTTATTAATTCCACAAGAACTAAAGTCTGGAGAAAATTTTGTTATGACACTTGTGGAAAACAACCTTGGAATGCTCCACTTTACTTCGTTAGAAAGAAAAACAAGAGCTCCTCTTTACCTCCACCTGTTAAGAAAGTCAACGGTAACAACACTGATAACATCAATGAAACCATTGACACAATTCTAAGATATCATTTCCCTGAAGATAAACCAAGGTTGGAAACTGAATACCATCGAAACATCAGAATTCGCAGAAATTCTACTCCTAATACTGATAATGTTACTAATGAAATGGCAGTACAAACTTTTCATGCCATTCCTACTGCTTTTCTCATTTTGTACAACTGTCTGGATCTGGGATATTTCCCTTCTTGGAAATTAGCCAGTATCAAGCTGATTCCAAAACCACACACTGCTCCCCTTAAACCATCCAGTTATCGTTCCATTAGTTAGTTAAATGTTTTCGGCATTCTGGATAAATTGCTTATCAACAGAATCCTCTGGCATCTAGAAAGTAAAAATTTCTTCAATCCTCAACAATTCGGTTTCAGACCAGGTCACAACACCACTCGAGCTATAAAGACTATTATCAACAACCTTCATGAGGCTAAACGACGGAATAAACACAGTATTTTCGTTTCCATAGACTTTCGTGGAGCATTTGATAATGCCTGGAGACCTTTAATTCTACAGTCACTTTACTCCTCTGGTTGCCCAAAGAACTTGTATTCTCTTCTACAGAATTATTTTCACAACAGGCGTGTGGGTTTCTTTACCAAGAATATTAGTGTAATTATCCCAGCCGAACGTCGGTGCCCTCAGGGTTCTTGTTCCGGCCCATCCCTATGGAACATTCTTATTAATAGCCTTTTGGAATCTTCCCAAACCATACCTCATTGTCCTTACATCCAAGCCTATGCTGATGACACTGTTCTTGTGATAAGCCACAAAAGCCGCGATATCCTCCAAACTAAGATCAACGAAGTGCTACAATTCATTAGTAAATAGAGTATTGATAACAAAGTCCCCATCAATTACATCAAATGTGCTTGCCTTGTGGTTGGCAGACAAGGCCCTTTGAAGAAATGGATTTCTGTTAAAATTGACTCTCATCATATTCCTAACGTCAAAGAACTCAAATATCTTGTTATCATCCTGAATTACCAACTTAACTGGACTTCTCATATCAATTACTTATATAATAAAGTTTTCAAGATGATCCATAGCCTCCGTTGTCTCTCTGGAAATACCTGGGGCTATGGAAGTAACGCTATGAAATCAATCTACATCGGAGCCATTGAGCCTGTTCTCATCTATGCTGCTCCTGTTTGGAGCTCAGCTATTAGCAACTGCCACAATAAAAGGAAACTCCTTACCATCCAAAGGATGTCTGCCCTTAGGATCAGTAGATCCTACAGATCATCCTCTATTAATGCTATCTTAGTTCTTTCACGGATTATCTCTATTCATCTGAGGATTCAGGAAATCGATTGGATTGACACAATGTTAAATCTACATCATTCCAAAATTATAACTCCAGAAGACTTCCAATTCAAATAGAACATCTGGCTAAATACTGCTCCCATTGCGGCCTCGAGGAATCTTTTAATTACTCTACCCATCCTTTACGCTTCGAGAATCTCTCATTTAGCAAGTATGTCCCTAACTCTAGCGATATCTTAATGTTTACAGACGGCTCCTAAAGCAGCTATGGGGTTGGTTCTGGCGTTGTTATCACCAACAATTTCGCTAGTACTCTTTACCAAAGGAATTTTAAACTCGATAACAACTGTACCATTGTCCAAGCTGAACAGCTGAAGACCCTTAAAAATAGCTGTTCGCTATTTTTAAGGGTCTAAAGGCCCTCAGCGCTATTAATTGTCCGCAAAAGAATTGTTTCGTTATTTTAGACACCGTACTGCGCTTCAAATTCTAGGCCAACATAAATCTAAGTTTAACCTGGCCTCAGAAATTCGCAACATTCTGGACTCCCTCAGTGCCAAATGGACTATAAATTTCCACTGGATCCGTGATCATTCCAACAACTGGGGTAACGACAAAGCTGACTATCTAGCTAAATTAGCAACCACCACCGACTTCAAAGTGGTTTATAAAAAGATCTCTATCAGGGTCATCAGAAGAACTATTAGGGATTATATTTTAGATATCTGGCAAGAAGAATGGAACAAATCTGATACTGGCAGACATGCCTTCGATTCATTCCTAATATTAAGGATCTCTTTCTCCGCAGACACTACACTCCTAATTTTCTTCACTTCACAGCTCTACTGGTAATGGTAAATTAAATAGTTAACCGCATCGTTTTGGCCTTAAAGATTCTGAATTGTGCAACTGCAAGTCATCTTATTTTTGACTGCAACAAATTTGATAACTATAGAGAGCACTCGAAAAGAACAGTTTTACAAGCTGGCTTTAAAAGGCCCTGTGAATCGCAATATTTTATTTATAACAAAACTCTCGAATGAATCGGAAAAATTCCTCCATCTTACTCAGGTACTTAGTAATTACAGAGTTCATGGTTAGAAACTAAGTTCCTTTCGCCGGCTGCTCTTTCGCTTTCACATTGTATTGAGTTTTTTTACATCAATTTTTCTTCCAACCTTACCACATATTCCTTTTCCTTTAGCGTCGTGTTTGCCACTGTTTGTGCTTATATGAGTGATCTTCATTTTTGACTTATCTAGCGCATCTCCTTTCAACATAGTTCCCATCATTTCGCCCTCATCAAATCATCTTCAACCTAGGGCTTTCGCCTTACGTTTTGTTTGTTTTAGACCAGGAGTCGGCAAAACGCGAACCACATGTGGCTGTAAAGTAAAATTGAAAATGAAAATAAAACTATATGCAGTTATAAAAATTAAAAAAAATTTATTCAAGTAATGGTGATTTCATTTGTTTTATAGGTCTCGCAAAACTTCGTGGCACTAAAATGCCTGAAGCATGACGTCAGGAAGGGGAAAGCGAGCGGTGTTGGGTATACAGGGAATAGTTGAGCACACGGTAGTCAGCTCATTGTTCACACTGATTAAAACCAAAAATCAATTTTTTGTTGATTTTTTCTTCATGTAAGTTTTCCTTATTTGTAAAACGTATTTAGGGCTCTCGAATAATTTTTAAATCGTTGTGAATGACAGGATTGGCTCTTCCGTTTGAAAAGTTTGCCGACCCCTGTTTTAGACAACAATTAACAGTTTGGCTGTATTTTCACCGTGGACCGAAACAACTGAAACAAATTTTATGTCTCCGATTTCTCTTCTGTGGACTGTTTTACCGTTTCATCACATACGCTATGTAATATTTTGTGTTTTGTTGTATGTTTAATTTCAGCCGCTTTCATTACTATTCTTCCTCTAGTGCCCGCCCACTTTCTTCGGCAGGAATCTTTAACTCTGTCCTCAACCTATGCTATTATTTTCTTATTTCTTCCTTTTCTGTGGGTTAAACCACTGAGTACACCCTCTATTTCTGTTACAAATAAATAAATAAATAGTGTATTTCGGAATAAATGCCCCAATCTGGTCGGATTGGCCGCCTGGAAACGCTTTGGCTTTCCACTCCGGAGAACCCGGGTTCGAGTCACGGCTCCCATCCCAGAAAAATGCTTATCACCGAGTCCGGGCCAGGCCGTCCATCCCCGTCCTCTACCATCCGGTGGAAGGGCTGGTTTCGCCCCGTCACTAATATTTTAATAGAACGGAAGCTGGCGTCATCTGTTGATAAAAAAGCCCCTCTCTTAATATTTCGGCTTCTTAAGAGAAAAGGATCCGGGTCCCACACCTCCAGTTTTTCGGAAGGCCGGGCTCGACCCGTCGAACCTCATTCTCGACCATCCGATTCACCCTATACGGTATTGACCAGCTGGTGAGGCGCTGTATAAGTGGCCGTCGCCAGATACAGAATATCCCTCGAGGTGGCTTTTTTTGCATATTTTACGCCCTCTTTCCAATCGGGGAGATTACTAAGGAGGCGGGGCCAGTTCCAACCACGGGCCGCACCCACATCCGCGGAGGGGACCGGATGGTGAAGGACGGAGATCACCGGGCTGGGCCCAGTACCCTGAAAAAATCCGGGACGCGAACCCGGGTCCTCCCGCGTGGCACGCCGACAGCGTTACCACTCGGCCATCCGGCCCCGGATACGGCGGCTTAACCAAACCAAACTAACTTAACCTTAAAAGAAAGAGATCATTCTGGTCTTATTTAAAAGCGTATGACTGGCGCTATTTGAATTGTGGAATCTAATCGAAGCAAAAAAACATCAAAGTTCGCTAAAAAATATAAAATGTATATATTCTCATTTATTTCGAATGATACGGTAGCATTTTTGCGCATCATTCAAATCTCATTCCCAAAGCCACATTTATATTTTTAGAGGCGATAGGCGCGACATTATTACGAGGACCCAAAATAACGAGTTATTTCGATTCAATTAGGAATTTAATATTAAAAAAGTACTTTGTTAGGCGATTATAAATGGACTGTTTTTATATTGTTGTTGGTGAGGAGTAAGATTTTAAAATGTGTCCCCATAGAGAGAGGTCCCAGCTTGCGTCTAATCCGCCCGATGTTAAACGCGCCCCTCTCATTCCGGTAATACCCGAATCAATTTCCTAGTCCGCGTAGAACTCTAGATATCTCGACTCGAAGCTTTCGGATAAGACATTTACCAAAAAGTATAGAGGGCTGTACCAACGGTTTAGCCACTCGAAGGTAGAAATGAAGTGAGAACTAAGAAAAGTCGAAAGTATCCTGCCAGAGAAGTGTGGCGGGTCACTAGAGGAAGAGAGAAAAGACAACCAATAGTTCATGGGATCCCAAGCGTCCCCATCGGGTGTTTATTAAAAGAAAAATAATTACAATTCTTCCAACTTGAAAGGAAGTTAACATATACATAAATATTTACAAGTGTTGGAAAGTTGTCCGATGCTGAGCCGGAACACAAATAGTCAATCAAGCAGAAAGTTTCCGGATCCTCTCGAGTGTCTCCTCCTCGCAGTTGCTTAATCAGGTTATTGAAATAGTTCAGTAAGTCCTGATGCGAAGCTGAAGATCCACTCCCTGATTGGCGGCTGGCGTTCACAGTGGTTCCAAAAATCCTGATGCCTAGTTAACGATCCACTCCCCTGATTGGCGGCTCGCATCCACAGTGGATCCTGAAGAAACTTACACAAAACATAGTTACGTGGTGTTAAACAGTTGCCAGTGATTCCATTGGGTGTTCGCTGTCCATCCTCTACAGTGAAAAGCCTAAAAATAAACAAATACATGTAGAGTCAACAGAAGCCAGTGCATCCACTGGGGGCTGAAGCCAGCGTCTCCACTGGGAAAAACGTCGAAAACCATATTACCAATAAAAAGAACCTGATGTCAAGTAGGCAGTCCACTCCCCGAAACCGTCAAACACAAAAAGATACAAATATCAAAACAGTTGCCAGTGATTCCACTGCGAATTGGTGTCGGGACCGTTTCGCAGTAGAATCACTGTTTTTCCGTTTCAAAAGCCCAGAAAAAACCCCCACCGCACATAACACTACCAACCAACTAATTCCTAATGAGATTGCTCATCCGCATTATTGTGGCCAAAGGAAGGCCGAAGCACGCCAGTGCCTTTTAAAAATCTGTTAAGTTCTTGGTAAAGCGCCCTATTGTCGATCCATTGTTGAGAATTGCGGGGCCAATTTAAACCATTTGTGATAACTGTTCTTTCCAGGTTTTCCCTATATTCGTAAAGTTGTCACAGTCATATAAGAGGTGGAAAGTATCTCGCCTCACCCGTTCAAACACTGGCATTTATCACTGTTATTAAGATTGAACCTATGTGTAAATACGCTTTAAAATTCCCACGGCCAGTGACGAGCTGTTTTTTATTAGGAAATTTTCCGCTAGGTGACGGCTTCTCGAGCAGTCTCAATCGCGGATCTCCGCTGTACAATTACTCCGCGCCGCGGTTGCTCTACAGAGTAAAATTACAACAGAATGTTTAGCGATCAAAATACAAACTTTAAATAGCAAACTATATGCGTTATTGAAAATTAACAGTGATGAGCTGTGCGATAAACGAGTCGAAACCGTGATGGAAACCAAAACTGTTATATATACACCACGGTTAGCAAACCCATTATTACGCCGCCATTATATAGTGGCGCAGAGTTTTGTTAAAAACACGCGGGATCGAACTAGAGAAAATTCGAGGGATGGCCTATCCGAGCGTGGCAGGATCTACGAGAACCATTCCTACTGTTCTAGCGAAATCTTCTATCTTTCTCCAGCATTTCCGCCTGGTTTTTTTTCAACAGAACGCCACTTTCCATTCCGGGAGAATACTAAGTGGCGGGCGAAACCAGCCCTTCTACAGGCCGCCCATCCCGGCGGAGGGGTCAGCCGGATGGTGAAGGAGGCCGGACCCCACCATAAATGTTTTCGATGGTATTTTCGAGCGGAGACACAAACCAGGGCGCTCCAGAGTTGAAAGCCGAAGCGTTTCCAGGCGGCCAATCACGCCGACTCCTCCCGGTATTCGCCTGTTAAGTTAATTAGGCCGCCATATCTCATCGGGGATATTCCGTAGATGGCGACTCGTATCGTATTCTGAGACTATAGCCAAAGCTTTTCCCCCGCTCTACCTACGAGGGTACTACAGGGTACTTAACGTCTGCGAGAATAATCTCGGCTTAATCATCGCCTGCACTTAGGGGTGCGGCTCGCCCGACCACCACTCTGATCGACAAAGCGAACGAAATACGAATACGGCGGACTCGCTCAGGTTTGCCAGTCCTAGGGATAAGAAGGTCGTATTCGTATCTCGCGCACTGTGTCGCCGAAGCGACCATTAAGGGCCGAGAATCGCCTCCGTCCATAGAGGGAGCGGAGACACAAGAGGCAGTGTATACGCTACAGACTGGTGCTCATTACTGAGCGACCGGACAGTCCCCGAAGGGATCGAAAACTCGACGGTTTTCTCACATCAAGTTCTCCCAAAAATGGGAAATCCTTAGGACACCAAAGCTCGGGCGCAACCGCCGCAAAAATCGAGACAGCCCGCAGGAAGGTCGGAAGAGTAAAGTATACCCGAACCTTCTACAAGACCAGAACCCTTACTAATAATCGCATCGGATGGGCGGAAGGCGTGACGACCAGCACCCCAACTTTGAAAAGCAGCGAGAATCTTCCCCGGTTCGATCACCGATGTAGTCCACTGTCCGCGAGACTGGTGGGCCACCGTGGGGACGATATCGACCGACGCCGCGCAATGGCCGGGCTCCTGGCGCGGCCGAATATCGCTCGGATCCACAGATTATTAATATACAGATGGGACACTTCCTATACTTTCAATGGTAACTTTCAACATGACGTATTCATGTAAGGAACCAATCACATTCCTTAGAACAGAACGTAACATAGGTGGTGCTACTAACAGTTAAACGTCATCAACAAAGCCAGGATATGACATCACAAAAATGGCTGTACTTCCTATATACAGTAATCGTTATTGTGAATACTACTTTCTTGATTTATTTCCGATTTTAAGAAGTTAAATGTATTTTTAAAAACAAAACGTTGATTTTTAATCGTGTTTTAGACTTTATACATTCGAAATATTTATAATACAAATTTGATAACAATTTCTTTCCGAATTGTTAAACATTAATGAAACCTGTGTGTTTATATAAATATATTCTATTTTCAAGCTTCAGAAAACAACGTATATTATATTAATATAATTTTATTGAAAATTTATATTTGTACAAACTGAAGTTATATATCAAAAATATATTAATGATATTAAATAAAAATAATGAAAACATTTCAAAATAACTAATATACAGTACATTTACTAAGCCTAAGCGGATGAGTTCTCTCACTCAATAGAAAATACGTTGTATAATAATATAAATTCCAATCTTCTTCTTCTTCCTGTTAATATGGAGGATATGACCCATAAATTCCAATCTATACTAAATACCTTTTATAAATAACTAACGTTAACTTCGATCCACGAGCTACGATCAAACGTCTTAAGAAAACAAGATGGCTACTAGAAACGAAAGCTGCTTATGGGAAACAGATTACTACGTAATATTATTATTCAATATAGTTCTATATTTTAAAATAATAAAATATCCTTTATTATTTAAATGACTTTGGAAATATTAATACTGGTCCTAATGTCTTGAAAAATTATAAAATTTTTACATTCAAGAAAAAATCAACAAACATTACACAATCAACTAACTGAGAGGCGCTGTGGTACTGAAATTTCCTTGTTTTTAGCTAAGTGTCCCATCTGTATATTAGTAATCTGTGCTCGGATCAACTCCCCGAAGTTTTATGATTCCCTAGGAAGCGAGCTTCCCCGGCCTCTGGTAGAACCCACTCAGCCGGACCCAGGCCAACCCTCGGGTGGGCACCGGAACGGCTTCTATCTCTTCACCATTCATCCCTTCGGACCGGTACAACGTCTCGGGATTGGGACCGTTATAGAGGACTCGTACCTCACGCGGGGCATACGTCCGACCAATTCTGAATCCCGGATCCTCAGGGACTCGGACGGTCGAGGGACGAACTACAGAGCATCCATCAGCCAGGGATGGGTGCAGCCACGCTCTACCGACCCTATAGGAATTTCTTCAGTAGGAAGCTAACTGGGGCCGGGCTCGGGCCTTTCCCAGGCCGACCAGTTGTTCGCCGCTGGATCTCTCTATAGAAAGTCAATCGAGATCCGAGGGCGAATTATCCGGTAGGACTCCACTGCTCGTCTACTGGGGTGAATCACTCCCTTTCGACTCGCCGAGGACACACCAACGTTCGCGCACGCCCTTCGGAGATGCGGGGTCATCTTCGCCGGAATTTCGACAAGCATTTGGCCACCTCTTAGTTTCTCCCGTCACTACGGACGTATCGGCCCGGATATACGAGATACGGGCGTAGTGACAGCCGGTAAGCCCTCTCGCCACGTCGAGGCGGGCGCCCCGGAGAGGGCGTAGGTGGCGGCGGCCACTTATACAGCCCATCACCGGCCGGCCAACACCCCGCACGGGGTCGACCGGACGGTAAATGGATGGAGTGGAAAGGCCGCGCCCGGACCCCGCCGAAAACTGGAGGCGCGAGACCCGGATTCGAACCCGGGTGCGGGATGGTAAGCCGCGGCCATCCGGCCGACGGTATTTGCGCGTGGAGGCCGGAACTGGGTGGCGGAGGTAAGGCCCGGTTACGTAGAGCCTATAGTGGCGGGAGAAGAATTTTTATGAAGTAGCGCGCCGATGTTTCGAATGGGGCCGAGACGCGGGCGGGTTAGGTTAAGGACGACACGGGGTCCAGTTTGGGCCCGTTCGGAGCTTCCCCCTTTTTTTTTGTAGCGGGTAAGAGGAGCGGATGGGAGAGCGGTATCCGGAGTGGACGAGCGAACGGTATATACTGGGATTTTGTTAGATTTTTAAAGGCGTAATCGACGTACCGATATAAGAAGTTTGGCGGATATACGAAAAGGTAAAAGATATAGAAAACGAATCGACTATCGGCGGGGCCACTTAATTAACGACATTTGTCCGGTGACGGTTTTCGTCGTCTGAAAAATTAAAAAAGTACGGGGGTGGACCGGAATAGTTGTTCCGATGTAGGGTTAGCGGTTTACCGGCGGCTTATCTTTTAATTCCTGGGAATCATTGGCCAACGTCTTGGCGGCACAAACCCGCTTTACTCCGAGCGCCACTGGCTACCGGGGTACCGAGTGACCGATGGAAAAAGAGGCTTCCGGACCCGACCAATGGGGAAAGTCGATAACTGGCCGTCCGGGCTCTCATTATTTCCAGCCAAGAGTGGCTGGTCCGGCATAAAAGGCGAATAAGGACGGCCGGCCGGGTGGCTGAAGATATTTTCACCGGATAGGGACGGCGAGTTCGTGGTTTTATTTATGTTTAGAATTCAATTAGTGAGTAAACTTAAAAAAAACTTGAACTTTTTATACAGATGAACGATTTGTCCAGCTGATTCACTTGACTTACCATATGAATTAATGTAAACAAACAAATGTTAACGTTGCTCAAATATGATTAATTTGTACATGTTAACAAGTTTCACTACTGCTTATGTTTTAAATGATGACAAACTGTATTGATAAAATCTAATTGCAATAATCTATGTTACATTTCAGATGGGAAAGTATTTGAGATATGGAATCTGAAAGTTCTAAAACAATTAAGCCTCGGTTTTCTAGATTTAAAAATTGGATTTTATTATCATTTATAATATTAATTTTTGCCTCATATATTAACTGGCAAATCGATAAAGATGAAATTAAAGAAGAATATACAATTAATATTGACTTAAAAGATATATTTACTAAATTGGATTTAGATGATGATAAACTTTTAACGTTTACAGAATTTTTAAATATTGTCAAATATGACTTGACATCATTTAGAATATATATGTCTTCCACTGCTCAAAATTATGCTGTAAGTATAAATTTAATATAATAAAGAATGTCTAAATTTTATTTAAATTTAATCAGTTTTTTTATATGTGATAGGTTCAAAATGCTCCAGATATAATTATTAATCCTGAAGATGAAGTAATCACAATTGAATCAAAATTTCAGCCATTAGATATTAATTCTTTGTCCAAAGACATAACTCCTGATGCAATACAGGTATTAGCCATAAATATTAAACTGTTTTAATATAAATTTTTTAGTATTTTAAATCTTTTCATTTTTATTAAAGATTATAAATATATATATAATAATATAATATAGACAAATGCTAAATATATCAGAATTTTTCGTTTTATTTAATATATCTACAATTCTCCATTAATAAAATATTAAAACAATATTTTATTAATGGAAAGTTGTGGAAACATCATACAAAATGAAAAATTCAAATATATTTAACATTTGTCAGTATTTTTTGTTGTTTTACTTTTTATGTCATACAAATACAAGATTGAATATATTTAAACTATAACATATCTTTGTTTGACATTGCCTACTTAAATTTGTTTCACTCTTAAATCAAAACAACCTAAATTAATTAATTAAAAAATTAAAGTTTTTAAGGTGGGGAACAGAAGAAAGTCCTGTTTTTTTAAGTTTCTCTGAATAAGAGATAGATTAATGAATTGGAAGCATATGCTAGTTGTAGAAAACTAGATAATCACATATTATATGAGCACTAACTGAAATATACAATATTAGCTATGAAAATTGTGTTAAACTATATTGCAATAGGACAATTAATTTGATTTGCTGGGTGGAAATGCTTTGACTTTCCAACAAGATGACCTAAGATCAAATTAAAATCCTATCTCTTAGAAAATTTATTTAAGGGATCTGGACCCAGCTCATCTATCCCCCTTCTTCTGCAAGGAAAAAGATAGACTAGCTGGATTTGGATCCTTCTGGTAAAATTGGCTGAGCTCCATCAGTATAGGCATTATGTGATTAGGACCTGGAATGACACTGTTATCATCACATGGTTGAGAACATTAAGAAAAACTAATCAGGTACCAAATGTCTGTGAATTCTAAGATGATTTTTATTAAAATAAACAAATCGTTTTCATGACATATAAAAGTTATGTGACATTTTCCAATTAAAATTTACAATAAATTATTCTTTTCATTCAAATCATTCCGTTATTGAACAATATACCAAAAGTGTCACAACAAAAAAGACTCAAGTTTCTTTATCTTAAAAAATTAAATGTGGCAGCTGTAAATTTGTTTTGTGTGCTTCAATATGTTCACCATTCACTTGGATAAGGATCCTGCATCTCCGTTTCTATGCCTGAAACACATTATGGCAATTTCAGGGGTACTTTTGGCTCAATCTACTTTAGTTGCTTTTCAAAGTCCTGAATTGATAGAAGCTTTTGCAAGAAAGTGCTTCTGTTTTAAAAAGCTGAAGCCAAATAAATCTGGAGGCTGATCTTGAAGGCTGATGTCTGGCAATTTAGTAGGTATTTCCTCTGGAATGATGTAATTTATGCCAATTCTAAACTTCAAATCCTCCAGTATAGGCTGTTGTCTGCTGTGAAGCTTTGGGACTTCCATCTCTAAATATGGTTTTAAGATGTTGTTTATGTAGTAATCTGCATTGACTTTTATTTTTGTTGGAACTCTGATTAATGGAAGAATACCCCTGTCAGACATTGCTCTGAAAACCATGAAATCTTTCAGGCCACTTGTTTCTAGATTTCACAAGCTAACTTTCCAGTATATTTTTGTTGGGTTGCTGATGGAAAATCTTTCTGTCCCATTGTAGTAATCTACATACAGGTATGCTTCATCTAGATTCTAGAGTAACTACAAAGTCTGATCTATCTCTTCTAAGTGGCACTTGTATGTCTTTCTTGAATTGGTCTTCCTGTTTTTCTTATGAGCCTGACTGAGCAGGCATTTGTTTTTTTCTTAATTTCTGCCTCTAGATCCTAATGGATGGTCCTATTCACAATCATTCTAGATCAGGGCTGTCCAATTATAATGAGCCCGAGGGCCGCAGCCATGTTTAGTAGAAATATGGAGGGCCGCAGTTACAAAAAAGGGGGCGGGGCTTTGGTCTTGATACGCTAATGTCTCAACAAACGGAACGCATAAATATAACGCTTTTTGGAAACCAATTTTATTTCCAGATTAAATCTAATAAACATATAAACAAAAATAGTATGTATGTATCTATTTAATGTGATAAATGATGGCGGGCAGCAGCATTTACAAGGGCTGGATATTTATATCCATTCCTGTTTAGTTATTTGCAGAATACGTAAAAGAAGAATCTCCAAGGCAGGTTCTGAATCGATTCTTAACAATTTTCATGTTAGAAAATGCACCTTCACACAAATAAGTACTATCAAACGTTGATACTTTCCGACTAAAATCACAAAAGTCAGGAAAACATTCGTTAAACCAAGCAGTTAACATGTGATTTGTTATGAAAAAGTCATTTTCCCACCGCTACTAATATACTTAATTTTCATTTTCTATTTTACGTTTTCTCTAACTCATTTCAAAATGCAACGAGCTCATAGTAAAATAAAAATAAAATTAAATTACAGTAAACAGTGAAATAAAATTAAAACACAATCTCACAACAATGGTTACACAATCACTGAAATGTGTGTTAGAAACCAAAAATAACTAATATACAGTAACAATTTAGACTGAAATACCTAAAACTGAAATTGACGTAAGTCTTATAAAAATGTGATATGTCATTGATAGCTTGTTGATCATTAAATAATTACTAATAATTAAGAAAAATTAATTAATTGAGTTAATATAATTCAATTTTAGGTTTCTTTTGATTATTCTCTCAATAAAGTAATAAATAAAAGTGAAAAAATATTAAAAAGCAATATTCTATTACAAACTGTGAAAGCCTCGCGGGCCGCACAAAATGGCTTGGCGGGCCGCATGCGGCCCGGGGGCCGCCTATTGGACAGCCCTGGTCTAGATTAACAATATTATTAATTTTTAATAAACGATCTCTATTGGACAGCCCTGTTCTAGATATTCCAAGATATTTAGCAAATGAATGCTGATTTTGAGGATTGGCAGTATTTTTTGTGGCCATGTTTGTAATTTTAATTTTTATCTTGTGAATACTATATTATATAGGATTTTTTTATACATTATAGATAAATACACTATAAATGCAAATAAATTTAAACCGTTTTAATATAGAAGAATTTTCACCTTTGACCAAACAGAAAATGATTGGTCAAAGGTGAAAATTCAAATTCCATTTTTACCAGAAGGTGAAAGATAAAAAATAAAATTACAAACATGGCCACAGAAAATATAATACAGAAACTTTCTATACAAAACTGTTTTTGCATAATATTAAATATACCAAATTATTTTGGTAAAATTAAAAATGTTACATGCTCTTCTCTCTCTCTATAAACAGTGGCGTAGCTGACGGTCAGCAGACCCCGTGACGCAGGGGGCCCCGAGCTTTGTGGGGCCCCAACTCACCTTGAAGATAAAAACCTCTAAAATCCAAACAATCAATCCCCAATAACCTCGATTTTAACGCAGAACAGTTAAAACCGCTTAACGTAGGGCGTTGGTGTTCTTTAGCTGGAACTCTAAAACTTACTTAGTGCTAATTTACAATTTATGTATTGTTTTCACATACATTTTTTGTTTCCGGGTGCAGCGATTGTTTGATTAAAGCGCTACGTATTGTAATGCAGTCTCTCGAAAGTGAAAAGCTACCACAAACTAAAGACTGGTTTATAGTTCAACTGCAGCAATACGTTATGGTAGCTGCGTTCACACAGTTTCGTTTTATTTCAGCGCCAGACTGTAACCATACAACTTCACAACGCTAGAAATAATAAACAATGTTCCCATCATTCTCAGTTTTACGCATGCTCCATAATTCTTTATGAAGATGGACTCTGTTTCGAAACGAAATATATCACTTATATTATTTGAGAAGATTGAAGAAAAAAAGAATAAAGACTATATGTTCATTCAATATTTGATAGAAGAAACGAATAAGGTGCTTATCAATAACGGCCGATCCTCTATCTTGGATTGCGCAAGGTATTCTGGTCTAGCGAGAGAACTTCCAAGTAGAGGAAATTTTAATCTTAACGTTTGACGCTGGCGCCATGCTGCACTAAGTTTGATGTTGATAGAATTTTGACTATAAACCATGACATTAACGTCGAATGTCCAACAACTGCTAGAGACCTTGAAACGGCATGCTGCAGTTGGACTATAAACCAGCCTTAAGCTGTTTATATCTATATGACACAAGTTTAAAATCTTATACATAAAACAAGTAAATCAAATTTGTTCATATAGATGTATACAAATGATTATATTCTAACAAATGATTGTGAATAATTTGTTAGAATGTAATTATGTGTTTAATGATGATTTTAAAATTTTACATAACTCGACCAAAGAAAAAATATTAGATTTACTAGAAACAGTAGAAATCAATAAATTAAGAGATTCTGGTCGTTTACTTAATTGTCAGTTAGATATTGATAAATTAAAAAGAGGGGGCCCATCAACATTTTTGCGGGGGCCTCTCAGTTTTCAGCTACACCATTGTCTATAAATATATATATTTTACAGATATATGAATTATATGAAACTCAAATTGAGTCAAATTTTAAAATAAAATTTGATTCAATTTGAGTATCAAAATAAAATTTGACTTAGATCAAAAATTTTGAACTACAGTATAATCTATGTAATCCAACACTTTCTGTAACATGATACTTTATAATTTCATATATAAAAAATTGCTAATATTAAAAAAATTTCATTTTTTCTGTTATAAGAGAGCATTTCATCAGTTGTTCTTATAATGGAGTTTGTTATTGTGGAAATATATATATTATTTTATAATTATTTTTGTTATATTTAATAAAAATTAATATTTGAGTTAAAAAAGCATTTCCGGTAATTTTATTCTATTTAT
>AYEL01069058.1:0-39598 GCA_000484575.1 Olivierus martensii
ACACACACACACACACACACACACACACACACACACACACACACACACACACACACAAAAGAAACATTACAGTCAAGCACTACAAGCAGTAATTATATTTATTTTAAGAAAACAAACATTTTCTTAAAATACATTTTCGATCTATTACAGATACTTCTTCAGAGAAGCTGAAGAGGATCTGTAATAGATCGAAAACGTTTCTTTTCTTAAAATAAATATAATTTCTGCTTGTAGTGCTTGACTGTAATGTTTCTAGTGTAGAAAACAGAGTTAAAATCAAGTACACACACACGTACACACACGTACACACACGTACACACACGTACACACACACACACACACACACACACACACACACACACAAAGACAAAAGATATGATATAATTGCAGTACTGCACTGTGTATTAAATTATGAAAGCACTGATTAAACCTCTAGCAGGCTCTAGACAAAATTTAAATTGGGGTTCCATTTATATAAGTTGCTTCTAAAGAAATCTTAAATAATGTCACTTAAAATTTTTATTAATTATAGAGAATATAAACCCTAATACAATAGTAATTGTATAATAAGAGTTATTATAATTCTTTTATTATACAATTAAAACACCAAAAATTTTGGTATATTTATGATACTGCTATCTAGTTATTATAATTCATTTATATAGTAGTCATAAAGTAGATAAAAATAAATTGACAAGGTTAAAAATAATAAAAGATTTCTGGTTTAATGAAAAATATATAAAAATATATATACCGGTATATAATTATATTCATTAATCTGCCTGTAAAAAATTTAAATTTTTCATTTTTGGATTTTCATTTCAGAAAATTGATCAATAATATCTTTGCAATGTAGCTGTTCAAGAGTATCTTTTTCTATAGCAAACATTGCTGAACACCTTAGCCTTTCCTGTCCTATTGAATTTCCTAAATAATTTTTAACTTGTTTTAAAACAGAGAAAGATCTCTCTGCTGCTGCATTATTATTTACAGTCATAGTTAAGTAAATTCTTAACAATATTTCGGTATTAGGAAAAGAAGATGCAATGTTGTTATTTTTTATGAACTGATACATATCGTTTGGGCTTTGCAAAGTTTGTTTTCTTGCCATTAAAATAAATTGTGGCAGCTCATGATCTGGTTCTTTAACATCAATATATATTGAAGTCATTAAAAAATATGTCATTAAAAATAGTAAGATAAATATTCTATATTATTAAAGATTTATTAAAAAATATTTTATATTTATTTTAATAAAATAAAAAATAGCATCAATATCAATATTTAAAAAAATAATAAAAATGTATGAAGTCCTCTTTCAACACAAAGTATAAAGATAAAACTGAATTTCCTCAATAGCTTTATCATCACTTAGTCATTATAAAATAATGATTAAAGAGTGATACACTAGCTTTGGTTTCACTATATAGTCATTTGCTGTATTAGTATACAAGAGCAGGATGAGACAATCTTTTGTAACCTTGAATCATGGTACAGATATTCAGCTTTAGAGATCTAAATCCTGTTAGGCATGCACTTCCAATAGAGATCAATTTCACCTGCATTGAATACCTATTCAAACAGGTACCCTTTATCTTCAATTAATTTTTAATTGTTCTGGATAAGTCTTTGCAGCATTACGGTCAGCTGAGGCTATTTTTCCAACTATCTTTATGTCACGAAGATTATAATAGAGAAAGCATGCAAACCATTCCTTACAAGCTTTAAATTTAGACTGACCAGAATTCTGCCCCAGTTGTTCTAATATTCTTAGAACAATTTCACATATCACTGAATTACTTAAAGGAACTCTCTTTTATGTTTGGTCCTTGATGTAAATATTAAATGCCTTTTCCATCCTTTCCACAATGAGATCACAGAGAATATAAATAACTTTGGCACTAGTAGCAGTTCCACTACAATATAGCTTTAATTGTTTTTTCACTTTTTTTAATGGTCCTTATAGTCAACTCGTTAACATTCATTAGCCTGGCCACTGATACAACACTCTCACTGTGATCTAACTTTATCACGACATCAAGTGTTTTTCTCCAGCAATAATATGTTCCTAGCTTTTTTTACTGATTTAATATATCACTGATGGGCAAACTATGGCCTGTGGGCCAGATGTGCCCTGTCATGACGATTCATGTGGCCCACAGTCTGTGCATAAGTATAAGATTTTTTAAAACCAATTATAATATTTTTTATATAAATAAAATTTTTAAAAGATTTTACCAGGAAAAATGTTAAATTACATAAACAAGCAACATAATTATTTAATTAAATTTAGATTTTGTGCGCTAAAACCCCCTCTCTTTAAAAAAATCTGGAATGTGCCCCACTCGACTTTCCGATATTTTTGCATATATAAATCTATTGGAGCAACAGATTTTGAGGCAATGGCAGTGATAGGGAGAGGCCATGAAAATTCATTGAAAATAGAACATTGGTTTTCGGCATGATCGCAGTATTTTCCTCTATTATTAATACTTAATGTATCAGAAAGTAAAAACATTTTTTGCATGCGGCTTGCTAGAGACATTATAGAAGTCGTGTGGCCCACAATCAGAAAAGTTTGCCCACCATTGTACTATACGACAAAAATTAATAATCTATAAATACAAAACTAATTCTAGATTATATTTAAGAAAACACACATGAAATAATATTAATATATACTCAGGGCACAGAAATGCCCTTTCTGTGAAATATCTCACCAATCTCTAAAATACAAAACAAAGCATCTATAAAATTGTTAATTTGTGATGAAAAGTAAAAATTAGTAGAAAATAAATGTTTACAAAAGCACTTAGTGCTGCTATCAAAAACCACATATATAGAAATCCCAGATTCATGATTGGTGAATTGTTGTTATTTATGTAATTGTACATACATGAATTCTGTGGTTGGAAGTCTTAAGATTGATGAGGAATTACTGTATTTTAATTTAATAAGAAAATATAAATTTCTTTAAAATAAATATTAAAAATATGTAAAACAATCTTATAATATTTACCTTTGATATTTCTGATGATCTAAATTTCTTTTTATTTCCAAATATAGCATCCATATCTTTTAAACTGTAATTTGACATATCTTTTCCTTTCAAAAACTTTTTATATCTACAAAAAGTTTTGATAAATGGTTAAATTGATAATTTTGTATTATTAAGAGCTTTTAAAATTAAAAATGAAATTATATATCCATAAATTTAGTAAATTACAATATTGATTTATAATATAAGATTAATCATAGCATATATAAATCAAATAAATATATTGAAGTGCTATTTCTTTACTCACCTAGTTGAGGATTTTAATTCTATCTCAAGCTCAAATGTTTGTTTATATTTTGATTATTTTTAGTATATATTGGAGTTATAAGTTTTCATCTACTCTAATTGTAATTAGAGGTATTTCGTTGAGTTCTGAACATTCTAGTTAAAAACATTCATACAGTAATACCCCGGCATTACATAATAGGTGAGACCGGGAAGCATAATGTAATCAAAAATTACATAAATCAGGGTGCCTACAGATTTCCAAATCTAATTTCAGGTACATATGTATCAGGTTCTTAATTGGCTCTTTATTATTAAGAAAACAGCAATTATAAAACTTTATAATAGGTAACAGTAACTAAAGATTCTTGATCAACAAATGAGGAAATGAAATATATATGCACTATTTAATTGTGAAACAAACAAGTGGGCGAGGGGGCAGGATGAGAAGTTACATATCTCTGAATTTACATAAGTTGGGTTTACGTAAGTTGAAGTATTACTGTAGTTACAAATATGAAATTTCAAAAACTTTCTAATAATTTTAAACAATATATAACAGAATGTTCTAGCAGCTATTTTGTAAACTTACACAGCTAATTAACATATTACAGCAATATTTCAAGATGGAAGCAATTACACTAAAAATCCTTCTCTTTATAATCAAAACTTTTTGTTCACAAAATAAATTTCTAATTGAAAGTAATAACAAATTTATAGAGGTGATACTTTTGTTTAATATTTAAACAGTAATATACTGTATTTGTTCTTATATAGCCCAAATTCTCAAATTCACCATGATTATCAGTGTTTTGCAGGAGTAGGATGAATTAAGGCATAATTTCCAAAAACTATTTTATTATTTCAACTTAAAAAATTATATAATCTCTTAAAAATCTAACACTAATATTCATAAATCTTCAAATTTACAAAACATAAATCAATATATAAGTTTCTTTACTAATTTTTGACAAAATTTCTTTTTACACTTTTACAAATAATTTTCTGCATTTTTAAGATGCATTTCGACCTCAAAACGGTCCTCTTCAGTTAATCACAGATTCATTTTATCATACATTGTAAAAGGTGCATAAATCTTCAAAATTTACAAAACAAAAATCAATATATAATTTTCTTTACTAATTTTTGACAAAATTTCTTTTTACACTTTTACAAATAATTTTCTGCATTTTTTTAAGATGCATTATTTTAAAAAAAATAAATTTTTATTATTACTACTAATAAATTATAGAAAAAAGAGACAACAAACCTTACTTTTAAAGAAACCAAAGTGCAAATAATATTTAATAATATGCAAATTCTTCAAAAATTCTACTAAGTGAGTCTTCGAAAATTCGAAAAACTATTTATAAAGAACCTATTTATAAAGAACTATTTATAACTGTATTTATAAAGAACCCCCTCTTGTTCCATTTTTTAAAAAAAAGATATAATTACTTGCCTAACTGTCCAATTTTCTTTATTCAAGAACTGCGCATGGGAAATGCATATACTGAACTTTAAACATATATCTGTAAGGCTATTGACAACATTCCTAATCAGAGAAAGGCTTTTTTTAATATTAATATCACGAACTATCAGTTATATTTATTATAGTTCGTGATATTAATATTAAAAAAAGCCTTTCTCTGATTAGGAATGTTGTCAATAGCCTTACAGATATATGTTTAAAGTTCAGTATATGCATTTCCCATGCGCAGTTCTTGAATAAAGAAAATTGGACAGTTAGGCAAGTAATTATATCTTTTTTTTAAAAAATGGAACAAGAGGGGGTTCTTTATAAATAGTTTTTCGAATTTTCGAAGACTCGCTTAGTAGAATTTTTGAAGAATTTGCATATTATTAAATATTATTTGCACTTTGGTTTCTTTAAAAGTAAGGTTTTTTGTCTCTTTTTCCTATAATTTATTAGTAGTAGTAATAAAACTTTATTTTTTTTTAAAAATTGTATTATATTTAGGAATGGCAACATTTTAAATAATTTTTACGTCAGTACCTTTTACAATATATGATAAAATGATTTTGCGATTAACTGAAGAGGACCGTTTTGAGATCAAAATGCATCTTAAAAAATGCAGAAAATTATTTGTAAAAGTGTAAAAAGAAATTTTGTCAAAAATTAGTAAAGAAAATTATATATTGATTTTATGTTTTGTAAATTTTGAAAATTTATGTATATTAGTGTTATATTTTTAAGAGATTATATAATTTTTTAAGTTGAAATAATAAAATAGTTTTTGGAAATTATGCCTTAATTCATCCTACTCCTGCAAAACACTGATAATCATGGTGAATTTGAGAATTTGGACTATATAAGAACAAATACAGTATATTACTGTTTAAATATTTGTGTTATTTGTCTATTGGTTAATTCAGCACTGAATATAGGTTTTGGCAATTGAGAAATTGAAAGGATTACAGAGTATGCAATAAGACAAAAATAACACAAAAATAAGCTGCTCTTTGAGGTAATATATTAAAACAAAACTATAGCACTTTTGAGCAGTCCATAAAGTCTTTATTCATCCAAAAAATTTTTGTTTGGAGGAACGTTTTCGGCTATTTTAAAGCCATTATCAACTCGCAAAATTACAGTTCTATTCTAACAACACAAACGTTATGGAACAACTGAGGAGTTCTATTCGTTTTTTTGGAATCAGTTTAAATTTAAAACACAGTATTATTTGTTTAAGTTTTTATAAGTCCTAGCAGAAAAATCACTTCACCAAAAACTAAGAGAAAACAAACATAAAATAAATAAAAATAAAAATTTTTTTAAAAATTTAAAAATAGAGTTATGAAGTCTAGGATGGGAGTCTATTTCTTGATATGTTTTCATTACAGCTGGTTACGGCGTGTTTCCAGGCGTCGAGAGCCCTTCTTTGTCTCTTTCATTCACTAAGTTTTCGTGTCGGCTTTTCTCGTATATGATCAACTTTTCCGTTGTGTATATTTCTTCCGGGTGCGTTACCGTTTTTATAATTGCTGCCTCTTCCCATATTATTTTAACATTCGCCTCGTATGCCCGCTTGGAAAGTGCTGTCGTTAAGTTCCCTGCACTGATACTCTATTTGTGTTCTTTTATCCTGTCTCTTAGGTTCCTTGTCGTAGCACCTATATATATTTCTTCTTTATTTTCATCGTAATTCAAAAGCGGTATTTTATTACTGTACCTTTTGATTACTTTACCTTTCATCATCATTTTTGATTACTTTTACCTTTCATCATCATTGGTTTTTTTATTCCAATGACCATTAAAGAACATAGAATGTAAAACATATTCAGAATTTAAAATTTCTATTGTGATTTACAACTTTAAAATTACAGTTGAGTCTCTGTGGTCTGACACTTCTAGTTGTCTGACACTCTGCAAATTGTCACGCTGCCCTCGTGAAATTTTCATGTCATAATTTGTCTGTGTGTGAGAGAGAGAAACTGACATAAACAAATTGTCAGTCACTATTCGATTGTTGTGGAGGCGTTATAGTTGGACTAATTTTTAAGTTCAGTTTACTGTAAAATAGGGTTTTTACTATATCAGTATTTGTTACTTATCTTTACATAATGTCACAAATCGGAAAATGTAAAAAATGAAAACACAAGAAATTTACTGTTGTCGAAAAGGCAGAATAATTAAGAAACTTGGCTTGGGAGAAAAGTTTAGTGATTTGGCTTTGTTTTATGATATTGGATCAGCCATCATTTATGACAAGGGTGTCCAACCTTTTCGCTTCCTTGGGGGTCACATTTGAAGAAAAAATTGTCTCGGGCCGCATATGAAATATACTATTCCAACGATAGTTGATAGGCAGCTGAATGGCCACATGGTAACATGTTAGCATGCCACGCAGGATGACCCGGTTTGCATCTCCTGAAAAGTTTTTTCGGAGTTCCAGGCCTGGCCCTGCAATCCCCGTCCTTCACCACCGGTCCCCTTCCACGGGTGTAATTGCAGCCCATCATTGGAATTGGCCTCATCTTTTAGTAATCTCACTGATTGGAGAGGGGGCGTAAAACAAAAAAATATAGTTGTTAAACAAAAAAGTTAGTGAATAATTTACAATATATGATATCCACTATGACAAACAAGCAAAAATGTCGTAGCATAATAATCTTTGACTTCTTTTTGTTCAGAAATTTTTAAATCATTGAGTGGATCAAGAAGTTTTAATCATTGAAATAAGAAATATTTTAGAAAATAAATAAGAAATGTAGATAGGTATTCCAATAATAAAAACTTCATTAGCTTCATTAAGTACATAAAAATCCCAATGTTTTAAGGAAGTTTACGATTTGATGTTGGGCTGCATTCAGTAAGGCAGTGGGCCATGGGTTGGACAGCCCTGATTTATGACATTAAAAAAATCAGGATAAAATTGAGGGGTTTGTGAAAGATTTGAATAGAAGAGCAGTGACAGGAAAGTTTTAATAAACAGAGCATATTCATTTGTGTAATTCAGTGATAGGAAAGTTTTAATAAAATGAGCATATTCATTTGTGTAATTCCATTTTTGTCATTGAACATCCAATAATCCGACAAGCCAGATGTGTTGGATTAGGGAGAGACTACTGTATACTAAATATAAATTTTATACTCCTTTCTCCATACCAGTTTTACAGCTGTAAAAACATCTATTAAATTTAGACATCTCCACACTTTGTTTAAATTTAACTATCATAATAGAGACAGAGTATTCCTCCATGAGAGCAGGACATTTTCAATTAGGTCAGCATTAATTGAAGGGTTTTGTGCAAGAACCAGTTAAGTCACAAAAAGCACATTTCGAGAATATGAACATTTATTTGGACTTACCTGGTTTTTGCATCAAATATATAAAATTTGACATAGGACTTGTAAAAGAGGACGTAAATAACATGACAACAAAATATAAACCAAAATTGAATCATAAGTTATCACTGTGTTTTTATATATGATTCATACAATAACTCATTTTCAACCAAAAGTGGACTTAACTGGTTTTTGCATGAAACCCTTCAATTATATTTTTGTCAATTTTAAATCAAATATGTGTTCTACATTACATTCTTTAATGATTATTAGAATAGAGAACTGAAAATGAAATGTAAAATAATCAAAAATGTTTCTAATAAATGTTGTTTCATCATAAATTACTGTTTGTAATATATGTAGATATAGAAGACAAATAAATAAGAATTATCTTGATTAATGTAAACATTATTTTGAAATATCTTTTATTACTTTCCTAGAATCAAAATCATGCTTTTAAAGGTGTTTTTGATTGGAACAAACCAGCTGAAAGATGGAAAAATTTTGCTGCCAAACACTTTTCTGCATTTTTACCATCAGCAGATCAAAAACTGAAACCTGGAACCACATGGTGGATAATTCCTTCTTCTCTTAATGAAAGAATAAATCATCTGTCTAGTGCAAGATATTATCCTCCAGAATTAGCAACTCAATATCATTCTATCCATGCTCTTCTAAGCATGTTACATATTCATCCATTTTTACATTCACGATTTGGTCCTCAGGGAACTGTTGCTGTAATTAGAGGAATCTCAATAAATTTATTAGATATAGTGTTTAGGTAAATAATAAGTTAATTATAAAATCTCATTATTATTAAATTTAATCAGAACTTTATTTACTTAATTTTTTTATAATTACTTAAATAGGATGCATGCTGAATTTCAATTAAATAAACCTCCAAATTATCCATTTTGGTTCACTCCATCACAATTTAAAGGACGCATTTTAATAAATAGAAATAGCTCATCAGTTTTTTATTTTAATATGGAAGTACCTTCTGATCGAAAATTGAATGTTGGTAGGTAAATATTATACAATATTTTAAGTAGGGAATAATTATTATTTGAATATAAACTGATTACAAAATTTAATTTTAATGAAATGAAAATTTATAGTAGAGTTTGAAATTAAATTTCAAACTTTACTAAATTTATTAAATCTTGTATTATATTTAAATATTTTTATTTTTGAATTTGATAAAATATACAGATATCCTTTGATTTATGAATGTTTGCTTTACCTAACTGTACAAATGTATGTTACTTTTTGATTTTATGAAGAAATGATTTCATCATATCATTAGCCATTATAATTTGTTTAAATCAATAATTTTATTTTGTTCTATATAATTATTTATAATCTATGAATTTTTCTTGCATATCAGGTCTTCAAATTGTTTTGGCAAAAAGTTCCATTATATAGACAGTTTTTTACCAGTTTAATGATACAAATAATTAATGGTCTTATAATTTTCTTATGTTTGTTTCATTAATTGTATCAAATACATTTTCATATCAAATTTATTGCTATATATTACAGATTTTATATTAAAACTCAATTATATTAATTACCACTTTGCAGTTAAACATATAATTGTGATATACAAGTATTCATAATCTATTTCATTGCATTTTACAATAACTATGATAAAGCTATATAACTTCATTAAACATTGATTGCATATTATTCCAGATATAACAATCTCTAATAAAATTACATGTTTTCAGTCCATATGCAAATTTGAACTATGTTGATATTTTGCTATTATATTAGAAAATATTAAATCTAATTAATATAATCCTTTAAATAAGTGAATTTTATTTGTTGTTTATTAGTCTTAGTAAAATAGTTATTGTGATAAATTCTATAATTAATGTTTCTTTAACTAATAAATAATAAATACTAATTTCTGACTTCCAAAAAAATTTGATTCTGAAATTATTTGCAAAAATAAATCTAAAATTTTAAAAATTATGATAAATTTATGATCAATATGCAAAGAAAATTTAAAAATTTTTAAATTATAAATAAAACTACAATGATATATTTATTTCCACATTAAGTTTGCATTTAAAAATCATTTACCAGTAAAAACTAGTTAGAAACATACTTAGGAAAAATCTAATATTTTCTTAGATATTTTTAAAATACCGGGTAATTGTTTAATAGTTATGATTTTTATCTTTTGATTAAATATCAAACAAAGCAATTGTTTTCTAGCTATGTAAAACTACACTATCTTATGTAATAGTCAACTTACATAAATTCAACTTTATATAAAATATTTTCCATTACTATTTATTTTCAGATATATAATATAAACATTTAACTTATTTGTAGATTACAAGTACAAACATGTTAGTTTAAAATATTTAAAACTTCATATTATTTGATTTATTTATGTTTTTGTATATTATTTGTTGATTTTAAGTATTATATTACTAGAATGATATCATTTCTTATTCAATCAAGGAATAACATAGCACTATAATGTTGTGTAGGTGCAATCATTATAATCCTCCTTGTCTCAGAAATTTTGATTCAGAACTTTTGTTAAAAAGTTATTTTTTACTTTTAATTTAATAATAACTTTCAATTTAATTTATAATTTTTAACTTAAAATTCATGTTACATAAAAAGAAACTTTTGTCTCAATTATTTGCATAAACTGAAAAATACATGTATTTAGAAACCTTTAACAATAAATGATATAATGACATTGATGCATAATTGGCTGTTGCTGATATCTATCAATATATTTACAGAATGGCTTTGTTAAACTAGGTTTAAAAACTTAAAATTATTCAAAATGTATTAAAAATTCCAATATCAAATTTTGTTTTCCATTAGACAATTCTATCACCCCAAACTATATTGTAAATTTTAATTTTGAGCTAAATTCTGTCATATGAATGGATACCTTAATGAAACAAATATGACTGATTTCTAGCAATAATTTTTAGAATTGCAAATGGTTTTTTTGTGAGACTGTGTTGAATTTTTGTTTGTAACTTTAATCTTGTCAAAATGTTTTTGGAAATATTTTAAAATTTGAAGGTTCACTTAATCATCATATGTGAAACATAATTTAACAACTTCACGTGTTATATTTTTTTGAACTATGTTAAATTTGATGTTTGATGCACATTATTTTTATTTTATTAGAAACAGAGTTTGTGTTACTGCAACTTTTATCAAAAATTTGCTTTTATTTTTTGTATCTCTAGTGATAATAGTTTTCATGTAAAATTGAATTCTAATCAAAAAAAATTTGAAATGATACTAATATCAAGTGAGGTTATTACATGTTCAAAATTCAAGAAGTAAAACTTGAATTTAATTAGAATTGCTGGCTTGAGTGAATCTAATCCAAAGAGCTCGTTTTCTTGTTTTTCATTGTAAATAGATGAATCCAAGTTTGAGCTTTTTTTAAATAAGATTGAGCTTCAAGCTTTTAAATCTTTTTAAATTTCTCTCTTAATCCTTTCACTGCCAACTATATTTTAAAATTAGACCCAATTAATATGCAAAATATAAAAAAATTAAAATTGTGAAATCTTGTTTAATTTTTGCCAAAATCTTTTGAAATTTTCAGTATTTATTGCATTTTTTGTTCCCTTCTAACAGTATAAGCATTTTTTATGAATTTTATTTTTTTTCACAATTTTTCATTACATACATAAGGTCAATGAAAACAATTTTTTTTTATATGAAATTTTAGCCATCCAATGAAATAGTTAATATTTATTATAAAAGTTCAACAAGACTGCACAAAACAAAAACAAAAAGGTAAAATGCAAAGCCCCTTAGCAGTCAAAAACTTTAATCAGAAACGTTTTCAATGCAAAATAAATGCATCTGAAATAAACAGTTTCTGAAATCATTAAGATTACACAAAAAACTGATGCTGTTCTCATTGTTCCAGAAAAAAATGCGGCTCTCGAGTATTTGAGATTCTCCTATATGGCTTGTAGTGACATGAAGCTTGGCCACCCCTGCTATAAACCAATAAATTGCTATACCCCTTTAAATGGCATGAGAGTGTTTGTTTTGTTTTTCATGATTTTCTCCTAAATTTCAATGAAATTGAAACAAAAAATGAACAATTAAGATATATTTTAGTTTATTTTAACAGAGTAACCAATATTTTCTTAGTAATTTCATCTACAACAATGGTCCCAAATTCAAATTGCATGTAGACTGAATGTGCAATTCGAAAGGAAATGAAGGGCTGAATATTTTTAAAGAAAATTATAATGAACGGAAAATATTTATTTGTAATTACTTTAATTTTTTCTTACAAAGATATCAAAATAACATTATATAATTATGAGATCATAAAAGAGTTTTTTATTTTTGACTATTTGACTTCTGATGACAATGTGAATCTGCTAAAATTTCTAGCCTTGGAGACAAATTACTGGAAACTATCTTCATTAAAGATTTTAGATATTCATCAATCAATTTCTTTTGTTAATTTATTAATTCCCATCTATGAAAAGAAATGTTCACACATATACGTACTCCCAAACAGTGCAATTATTTTCATGGCAAAATTTCATGAGAGCTGATTCATGATACACAATAACAAGAGAAAAAATGGAAGTAGTTAATGATAGAACAAATTGAGTACAGTACATTTTAAAACTTTATATTGTTATTTTATTAATGTTAAATTGTAATAATTTTCTCACTGTAATGTGTATTTAAACAAATAGCTAAAACATCAACAGTGGGCCATACAAAATTGCTCTGCATGCTGGATGAGACCTGAAGGCCACCAGTTTGAGACCACTGATCTACAATATTTTGTAATTTTCAGTATTTTATAGCTTATTTAAGGAAAAATTCAATTTTTTTCTAAAAATTTTAAGAATATCATTTATTGAATCACATAATTGGAATAACTTTGATATATCAGACCAGCGGTTCTAAATCTTTTCATAAATACATACCACCAAACTCAAAATTCAAAAACTTCAGTAATACCAATAAAAATATGCCTTGTATACAAATAAGAAGTCAAAATTATACACATATCACTAGTCATGTCTCACATACCATGGGTTGAGAACTTCTGGATTAGACTATAAAATTGACAGGATGGCATAAAAAAAACTAATGTATCAAGCCATTCAAATATAAGCAAAACTAAAAAAATTTAGGAATCACCATCAAAAGAGCATATATTCAACAAATGCACACAAAAAACCAATTTGCAAAAGCTGGATTAATAAAATCAGGATTGAATTTTTTAAACTCATTTATTTTTTCTTACTTTTGTTTCATTTCCTTATTGTCTATACACATCAACCACAGTGAAAGGATTAAGAGATTTTTTAAATTGATAAATATTATTTATTGAACAACAAAAAAATTATTCTGTGAAATGCATATGTTGAAATAGAGATTACAAAATTTTTACTGTTTACTTTAATAAAAGTAAGTACTGTGGTTTTTCTTATAATTTTAACAACAGACATGAAATGACCAGATATGTAGCAAACTCCATGACTTCATAATGCCAAATTAATTTTCTAGTATTTTTAATTAAGCTATTGAAAAAAAGAGAAAGAAAATAGCCCTATAAAGATTCTATTTAGGATACAGTAAAAATGAACTTATTTGTCAACTGTTGATAAGTGAATACTAATTAATTTACAATATTTGCAACTCTGAACTTATTGTGAAGAACATTTAATAGAGTACCCTTATTTTATTATCAAAACCTTTATGAATTTTTAGCCTACTTTCCAAAGGGATTAGAGGCTTATAAAATAGGCCAATGCTGTTTGTCTGGCTTTGTGTCTCCTTACTAATAAGTTTTAAACTAATTAGTAGAATTTTGTGAAATTTGGTAGTGGTGTTTTGCTATTAAAGGACTCCTTGATATCACATCCTTTAATCCTATAGGATCAACTAATCCTGCAAGATAGTATTTCATTTTTATTACAATTTTAATTTATATTATTGCTAACAGATGGTGCTAAATATTAGCAGTGTAAGGATAACATATGGCTTACATATGTTATCCTTATACATCAGATAGTGGTTTTTTTAACAAAGCACCATCTATCCCAATATAATAATGCATGATGTCACAATAATGTTATCATCTTGGCAATATGACATCATTTTAACATCTATGCTGGTTAAATCAAGGTCAATATTGAACACACAAAATCAATGGATTTCTTATGTTAAATAAATGATAAATAAATGACACCTTCAGAGAATAAATTTTAATTCTTTCTGGAACTTCTTAATAATTCTGTTTTTAATCACCTTAAAATTTAAATTATAAAAAATTTTAATAATCAGGGCTAGAGCCATGCAAATAAAATGTTACTTGATCTGCTGCACTAGGGCCCTGATCTAGGGGCTAATTGTTGATTTTTATATATTTTTGATTTTGTTACAAACTTAATTGATTATGATAATTATACTATTGAAAGTAAAAAGAATGTGTAAGTAATTCTTACTTTGAGTTTTCATTTAACAAGTTCCTAAGATTAAAAGTTTTTTCAAATATGAATTATCAAAAAATTGAAAATATTAACCTTAATTGCAAAAATAAGTGCTAAATATTCATAAATAAGCATTTCAAGCCATGTACAGCTCCGGCCAAAATGTTTGTCACTTTCAACTAGGCGCTGGAAACTGGAAATCATGATTGGCTACAGTTTCCAATCCACATACCATGCTGCCTACATTGAGTGCGTTAGACATGTCCCATACGCATTCAATGTAGGGGAGGTGGGTTACACAAAGCATGGGAGGTAAATTGGCAAGACTGATCGCTCTAAAGTATTATCACTCGCAGCATTACTTTTTTATAATAAGGTAAGAGATGGTTTGAAACCAAACGTAATTATTAAGAAAGTAATATTTGAAAACAGTTTAAATACAAGTATATCATTACAAATGTTTTAGTTATTTTGTATAAAAAAGAAATATGATAATTTATAACTGTAATAATTGGAAAGATGATCATTTCTCGCGAAATTCAAACACACACACAATTATGTCCCTGCTACATAAGTGTCAGTTTGACAAACATTCATAATTTTTCCTTTCGAATAAGGGAGTCTCCAATATTGTTGTCTAGCGTTCAATACGTTGGAGGATTTCAAAGATTAAAAAATCTGATTATTATTAATCAATAATATTTATATCATTCAATCAATAATCATTTTAAACATTTTATTATGTCGAAATTTTACCCGTATTGACCATTACAAAACTTGATATTTGTGTTTTTAATTAATTACAACGGTTTGCTAGTGCCACCCGGAGCATTTGAATAGTTAACAGGTCGCCCGATTCATATCTGTATTGATTAAGTGGGCCGAACCCGTCCCTAGCTATTGCTAAGTGTCTCTTCTATACGTCCTACAATTTCCAATGGATTCGTAAAGACAGATCCGCAAAAAATGTAGGATGAAATATACTGATGCTAAGCAGCCCGCAATGCTGCCTTCTGGCTGCTTAACGAACTCGTGCAGGAAATCCCAATAAAGACAGGTTATTAAATTGTTGATGAAGTTCTTGAAGCAAACATGTAAAATAAACTTATATTGAGTGAGTATGCGGTATATATGGATGACATCCCTCCTTGCATAGTCCCTGACGAGAGAGGGACGCGTTGCGTGCGTAATATCTTTTAGTGTTTTCTGGGATACAACAGGAAGAAACTGAACGATGGCATTTCATTCCACTTATAACGTTCAACGCGACAATTATGAATATATTCCTACGTATGTTCACAATGTCTCGTTGTATATAAACGGATTTCGAATTTGCTATATTCGCTTATCGTTGCAGACAGTTGAATATAATATCCCCACCCAAATACAACTATCGAATTATATATGTAAATCTCAAACGATTAGTTTGTAATGTGTAATTTTAACAATGTATAAATAATAACATAGAAACAAGTTGGCAATAAATGCTTTTTCAATATAAATTTATACATCGATCCACCATAGAGAAAAACTCTGGGTCTGCCTGTTGATTTAAATGGCGACAACGTGCCTCTTTCTGCTGGACATTTGCATATCCTAATAACTGTTCTCCTACTGATGTCCAACATTTCAGCAATTTCATTCACCGAAACACCATTTTCTCTATGGTGGATTACCAAATCTCTAATTTCTTTCGTGATGGCACGAGGCATTGTCTTCAGTATCGAGATGCAGAGATCAGGATGACGTTTGACTATGTCATTCTCATCCCTGCGTCTCGATTAGTATTTCAGGAAAAATTATCACTTCCACCTATCGCACATAGTTTTTTATTATCTATTACGAAAGCCATAATATTAGTCCACCATTCGTTTTCTATGAAAACTTTAATATTCATTTTAAACACGTCACAGTTCTCTCGCCGCTATCAGAACCCTACCCCTCGTTGCTAGCAAACTACATAATGGACGATCCCTCCGCAAGCACATTAGTGCCTACGTTACCGAGGAAACTAATGCATGCTGAAGCCGAGTATTGTAAGGAAGCCGAACGTATCCGGTGAGGTGACAAACATTTTGGCCAGAGCCGTACATAGTCATACAATATAGTTTGGATTTATAGTAGAAACTTCATTATCTCCTATGAAATCAGAAAAGTCAAAATAGCAGCATGAGAAACAGAAGTAGTACTCTTTCTGGCCACCATGATTTTATCAGCATATTATGTAAATAACTTTCATTCCCAGATAATGCCTAAAGCTTAGAACACACTGAAACTTTTCTGCACAGAAAAGTTTCATTCTGGTTCGGTTCTGTTTTCTGCCAAATATAGCAGGTGACATACACAAATGCAGTTAAGAAACAAAAAGTGGCAATTGTGTCTCTCTTATATTTAGCAAACTGATAATTTATAAATATATTTTAAAAGCAATTTCAAATATTTTTTAAACATGAAATGTTTTCATTTTAAAATGAAATCATTATTTATATTATATTTCCATTACATTCTGTTATAATTTTATGAATATAATATATAATTTCTCTGTCTGGCAAATATGATCAGAAGTTGTTTTCAGAATGATCTGTATTTATTACCTGTTATGTTATGCCATATGCTAATGGCTTTCCATATGGACTGCTTTAAAACTATATCCTTGTAATCTTTGTTCTTTTTGTCATAAAGACAGAGATATTTCCTTATGTCTTCGATAAACATCTCAGTATTTACAGCAGACAATTGTCGCTTACTTAAATAAATATATGATGTTATATGTAAACAATGATACAATTGGTTGTAGTTAGGCAGAAACCTCGAGCAGAATGAGAAAGCTGATCTCTGCTAATGTCAATTTTCTGCCCTGTTTCTGTCTAGATATACATAAATTTCTTTCTGCATTTTTCTTCTTTTTCTGCTATTCTGCGCAGAAAAGTCTCGGTATGTTCTTAAGGCGATAATTCTTCTGCATAAAAAACTCATATACTTATCTTTTAATAATAAGATTACAAACTTTATATATGTTTAAATGTTGTAAAAAAAGATTATTTAACATTTGTGTAGTATAAATAATTTCATTATAATTTTCTTGATTTTAAAGATCATGTTTTCATTTTTTTAGATAAATAAATCATTGTTTAATCATAAATTATTGATTTTGTTGATCTTTATTTAATTTTACTTTAGTCAAATTGCATTAATAAAAACTGAATCCCTATATTTAACATTATATCTATGGGAAATTGATTGGTTTACAAGTTCTTAGCTTATGGAACTCACTCCAAGAATGAATTAACTCATAATATCAAAAACTGTCTATATTTATTTATTCTTATTTTGACATAGACAAAGAGATTCCCTTTACTCTCTTGCACCTAGACTCCTAACTACTTTTGCACAGCCCTGATTATGTCATATCTTATCAGATAGTGGTTTTAAAGCATATTTTTTTCTTTTACATGAATTAGAGGCTTTTACACTAATTTTATGAATTAACTTTTTACTTTTAACTTATGTTTTTTGATGAAATTAATACTAGACTTCTTTGTTTTCTTCAAATATCTTTTTAATATTAATTTTTAAGAATATTATATTCGGTACAGTTTGGTTCATGTAATCCATCTATCATGAGACAAAAATAAAGCACAACCTGTTCATTACATTCATAATTAAATTGACTAGTGATTAATAGATTTTCAAGTGCAGTGAATTAATAAATAATATTTATCAAAAAAGCTTGGATACTCAAGCTTTCTTGAACTTTTCGTTAGTATCATGTTACCAGCTTGAGTTTTTCAAAATTCTCAAGTTTCAGCAATGCTGGATTTAGCTAATTGATATTACTCAAATATAAATTGAAAATATATAAGTGATATAATATAATGTATAGAAATATTTTGATATTATTGTTTAATTGATATTTTAGAATTTTAAAATATAATTCAGATAATACTATGTCCCAATTTTATTTGCTGGATTTTGAACATTTAATAAATTCATATATATACACATAAAACATATTTAACATTTTATTTTGTATTTATTTATATAATTTTGTGTTGAAAGAAACAATAGTAATAATTAATTTCTGTCAAAAAAATGATGTCTGTTTAAATGAATTTTATCAAAATTATTGTTACAGATATGGAATGGTTAAATGGACCACAGGAGACTGATGGAATGGAAGTTGATTTAGGTTTTATTCCACAACTTCAATTAATATCAACTGGACCATCTATTAAATTAAACAATATCAATTCAAATGAAATATTTATTCACGGCCCATCAGATTATGAAGCTTCAATTTCAAATATAGAGTGGTCAGAAGAAATAGATATGGAAGATGCATTAAAAATAATAGAACAAACAATGTATCCATTTAAACAAGTATGTGATATCATATATTGAAAATTAGTAATATGAGTCATGATATTTGAAGACTGAAATGTGTAATTAAAACTAATTATTGATGTTACAAATAATTTGAAAATAATAAGAGATAAAAATTAATAGTTTTTATTTCTTGAATTAATTTCAAAAGAAAATAAGAATAAAATTTATCCTAATATAAAATTAGAAAATCTATTTCTTTTGTTGTGTAAAAACAATAGTTTGTTCTTTATTCAGTAATTTTATTTATTGTTTAAAATAAAAAAGTCAGAATGTATATAAGGTACAGGAATCCCTTGATTAGTGCAGTTAATAAATCCTCGCAATACACCGCATATATCAAAACAGCACTAATCAAACTAAAAAACCAATGGGAATAATTATAATGAATCCTGGAAAATATCAAAATTATAAATATGTATTTTTTTCCTCTCAAAACATAACTATATTGCACTATCTATTACATGTACTTTAAATCATTGAGGAATATGTATAAGTATTTAAAAATTTATAGTAAGAATTAAAATTTATTTTTCACAAAAAAAATTATTTTTTACAAAATTGTATAAATTTTGTAAAAAATAATTGCACATCCGTAGACATAGAATACTGGAGAGGAACTGAAGGCAAGGCTGATTATATAATAATGTAATGGCTATTTTTAGGTAGTTGCTATTCATTCTAAATTTATTAATAAATAAAATTACAAATAAATTTAAAATATAACAATTAGATGACAAAAGTTGTAATATTAACATAATTAAAAAAATAAATAAATTTATTGCTCTAAATATTACAGTCTCCAAGATTCAGTTGCCAATGCTTCAGAGGGTATGCAAAAAAAAAAAATTTCACTTGTTGAAGCGCACTAATCAAATTTGGCATTGCATTATATTAAGGGATAGTCTCAAAACTTTTTTGCGCACTAATCAAAACTGCATTATTCAAACCCACACTAATTAAGGGATTCCTGTATTTGGAAAATTAAAATATAATTGAAAGTAAAATGAATCTTTAAAGAAAAATTAATTTCCATATATTTTTAAGATGCATTTTTCAAAATAATTGCAACATTATTTTTTAGTGTAAATTTACTTGTTAGAACAAATGAAAGAACATTTGAATTTTTATATTAAGTTTTTATTATTAATTAATTACTACACAACCATCTGATATATAAAAATATTAGCCATTTACTGAGAAATTAAATTATTATAATTTAAAAAAAATTATTGCTATATTTTTGTCTTAAATTTTCAATTAAATAGCCATTTTTAAATTGTAACAAAGAAATTGTAGCAAAGAAATTGTAGCAAAGTACTGTTTATCAGTAATTTGCTTATTTTTTACATATTAGATATTTTTACAGTAAAAATCATTTTTATTTTAGATTTAAATAGTTTATTGGTTACTATAAATTGTTTTGTTGTATCAGAGAAGACCAAGTTTATATACATATTTTTTATGTAGTTTCTCTGAGGAAAAAATCTCTAACAATAATATATCAACATATATCATCAAATATACTTCTTAGATGGCCAAAAATGTGCAAAATTTTCTGTAGCTGTAAATAAGATAAGAAATACTTATATTAAAAATTTGAATTAAAAGCAATATGATCTTTGTGTTTATCAGCAGAGAAAGAGAAACAAGAAGAAAAAATGTTTTTGATAAAATTTTGCTATTAATAATTTGCCATTTTCAAACTATTCGATTAAAACAGTTTAAAAATGTAAATTGTTAATTAGTTTTGACTTTACATTTTGTGTTTTATATCCTGATGAATATAACGTAAGTAATTAAATAAGTATAATAGCAATAATAATACATTAATTAGAATCATCAAACAAAATTTCAGTTCTAATGATTATTCAGTTAATGATTATAATACTTGGCTCAGAGACTCTATCACTCTTTTTGATAACTTATAAATGAATATAGACAGTAAACAATTGTCATCCAATTAATAGAATCTCATAATAATCTTATAATGAAAATTATGTTATGTAAATTGCAAACAGCATCTGAAGTCTAAATATAAAATCAGCAAAAAAATAATGCTGCTTAAACAGCAATTTTATATTTATCAATATCAGCATTTTGTATTTAAGCAGCATTATAGTAATAGAGAATTATAGTAAATCTTACAAGTTAGTATGAAATGCTTATAATATTCTATTTTGGCATTTGTATTAGATTTTCATTAAAAATCAGTGTATATTGCAAAATATTTATTTTTTACTGTTTTGTAATTATTAACTATTTGTGCATCTAATTGCTAGAACAAAGGTTTTGTGATATAGAAAATATATAGACAGTAATATTTCTTTCACATGTTCCTTTATTAGAGATTTATTACACTTTATAAGAATATTATGAGTTGGCATTCTACCAACTCTGAAATCATTCACTATATTATCAGCTATTTTTTATTGTGAGAAATTTTGCCATACTTCATCATTCAAATACAGTATTCCTATCATTTATAATAAGTTTTGTGTTGTTGTTTCAAGATCTATTTTTTTTATGATAATTCTTGAATAATGATTATTGCAGATTGTAGAATTTTTATGTTTTAAATTTTGCAATAATTATCATTTTATGTTTATAATTGTTTATGAATTGGATTTTAAAGTAGATAAATCTCTATTTGTGAGAAAGCTCTACTGGTTTAAACCTAAGACTAACAGTTTAAACCATAAGCTTAGATAGGTCAGAATACGGGTCTTACTGTCTAATATTTAAATTTTTATATACTTTTAAGAAATAAAAACTAAATGATCATACATAATGCTTGAATGATGATTTATGTTTCGCATTGCTAATCTAATATTACTTGCAAATTTATGCACAGATATTCTGTTCTTCTATTAACACTATCTCGAACTTTCACGTAGATATAAAAAGATCAATGTACAATATATGAATTTTAATTATTATTCAATTTTTGAGCTTACATATTCTTCTTCTTCACTTAATAATATGGAGGTTATGAGCTTACATATTGGTTATTCTAATTAAGAATTATAGTTCCCGGCACGAAAGTTGGAGCAATAATTTACAATAAGTCTTATATAATTATTTTTATTTTATTTATCTATTTATTTTCCAGACTGGCTGCAAAATATCTCAAGTATAAATCATTGCTGAGCATTCAAATTTAGAATATCATTCTTCTTTATCTAAAGTATATGAAATTAATTTTGAAATTTCTATGTGCTTTTGTTACAAGATGGCAACATTTCAAAATTTAAAAATTTTTATATATCTGAAACTATGTATTATATGAAAAATATTATATTTATCTGAAAATGTGTTTCTGTAAAAAATAGTTACAGAATTACTTACTTATAGCTTTACATAAAATGATAAGTGTAAATACTGAAATGTGCTGATAATAATATTGCCTGTCATATTAATATATTAGATTATAGTGTAGCAATGTTGCTAAGATATATTCGGAATACTCAAATGAAATTTTTATTTATCTTATAAAGATTGGGAAATCTGAGTATTAACTTCTCTTTATGTTGATTTGATATTTACAGATTTTTAAGCCTATTTTTTATAAACAGTTTTTATTTTATTAATTATATTTGAATATAATGCTTTATATCAGTTATTCATTGCATAGAACAATATACAGTAAATCTTAATTTAGTATTGCCTCGCTTAACATCATTTTGCTGTCATATTGTGAGTAAACCTAAATTAATCAAAAAAATTAGAATTTTTAAGGCAGTGGAACAGAATAAAATCCTATTTTCTTATGTTTCCCTACACAATAGACAGATTAATAAAATGAAAATATATAGTGGTTGTTCAAAACTAGGTAACCCTATTTTATGAGTGCTAACTCAAATATACTTAATTATGTAAAATTATATTATAATTATATAATTAGTTGGATTAGCCAGGTGGAAATGTTTCAGCTTTCTAACAAGAGGACCAGGGATTGAATTAGGATCTCATTCCCTTGAAAATTTATTTGAGGGATCCAGGTCAGCTCATCTCCTTTCCTTATAGAAGAAGAGAATAGACTAGCTGGGTCCAAATAACTTCTATAAATTTGGCTGTGCTCCATGGATATAGGTGATATATAATACAGCATGTTATTAGCAAATGATTAAGAACTGACATTAAGATAAATTAATCAGGGGAAAACACCTGATTAGTTTATCTTAATGTCTGAGAATTCTAAGATTTTTTTCCCATAATTTATGACATATAATAGTTATGTAGCATTTCTCAATTAAAATTTATAATTAAATCATGTTTTTCATTTGTCATTCCATTATTGAACATTATAGTAATGATTAGATAGCAAAAACTATCAAATAGTATATCTTTTATTACCAGAAAAAAGTACTCTTAAGAACATAAGCCTTATAACATTATGCCTATGGAGTTTCTGGTTTTAGCTAAAGTTGCAATTTTCAGGAACCTAACTCAAATGTTAAACAAGAATCTGTTGCATATGATGTAATGTTCTTTCATTTGTTTACAGCATGCCATTCAGGTATTTCGGAAATGGTATCATAAATTTTTTTATAGCATATATCTTCAAATATTTACCAGAATAAGTTAATAGAGACTTTTTCATTCTGTTTTCTTTTTTGTATTTTTCTTTAAAATATTTATTCTTTCTCTGTCAATGATGATGAATTTTTAATTCTGAAAAATTAAACATTATCTTGATGATTTACTTTTTCATTTAATTTATTATTTTAAGTCTCCTTAATTTATTTACATAATATACTTTTCAAAATTTGTTTTTCAACTTTAAATATTTTCATTTTATTAAAAATAATATTTATTTGTTGAAGGAAGAGTTATTCAATTAATAAAATTTACACATCATCATGATATCATCAGTGTTTCTGTATAAACCCATTGGGCCGATTGTTTAAACGGAGTTTCTATAGTCCATGGTTTACAGCAAAAACCAGGTCTAGACGGCGTTCAGATAAATCGCGGTTTTACGAGCATTGCAAAGACGTTGACTAGGCCGAGTCTAATAGAACGGCGGCTAAACCTTGGCTGTTACAACAGTTACTACGCGTCCCTGTCGTTTGGAAGTTTTCAGCCAATCAGTATCTTAGGCTCTCTCTCTCTGACGTCAGTAAAATGGCGGAACTTCAAAACGAAGGAAGTGATCGTGTCTCACAGAAAAATAGGAATTTTTCTGAAGAAGAGAGATTAGTTCTCTCAGAAATAATAAAAAATCACCCAAGTATTGAAGACAAGGGATATGACTGTAAAACCTTGGAAAAGAAGAAAAAAGAATGGGAAATCATCCATCAGGAATTCTCATCATTATTTCCTAATAGATCTATTAGAAGTATCGCTCAGTTAAAGGGTAAGTAAAATATTAAAATTACTGATTAAAAGTATACCAAAATTGTGAATCGTAACCTATAGGCTCTAGGTCTACATGAATCTAATTAAAGATAGTCAAATTCCTCTGAATGCATTTTGTGGGCAGTTGCCTCCATGTTACCTACTTATAATAATAATCAAAACATGTAATACTAATTCTCTAATAATCTAACTTTACGGTGATGAACCTGAAAATAACATAAAACGTAAATACATTCAGAGCAGAGAAATGAAGATAGGTAAAATGTAAGATGATAGAGTAGCTATATTTGGGTACCCATATTTGTTTCATATGAAACAAAATGAACTAAAATTGATAATTATACACTTTATATTCTTAATTTGACTGTGAAATATAAAATTTATGTCAGGATGCCTCAATGTTTATAAACATTAGGACATCCTGACACAAGTTAGCTGGCATAACTTAAGAGATAGACCCATTTGTAAGAACATAATTAATGAACAACACATTTCTTTTTATATTAAGTAAACAAACAACATACTGTATAATAATTTATTCATTAACCATATTTCAATTATATAGGTTGTTGGAAAAGGTTAAAAATTGAAGCGAAAAAGGAGGCTGATAAAAACCGTCGTGCAGCCCGTTTAACTGGAGGAGGTCCACCACCATCACCAATTAACAGCATTGCACAAATGGCATTGTCTGTTATAGGAGATTCCATTGAACCGTTGGAAAATCCTGTGGATCCTCCTTCACCACTCAATATCATCAATGAAGAAAACATTGAGCAGTCATCTTTGGATAACAATATTGTAATTGAATCTACAAGTGCTGAACCACTTAAGGACAAATCTAGGAAAAGAAAAAGGTATATTTACTGTAGTTTTTAATTTTTTCTTACACTAACAGTAAATTATTAAATTTTGATTAATACTTATTTATGCACCCATTATAAATAATACTTACTTTTTATAGATTAAGTGTTATTGAAACAGCACAATTGGAAATAATGAAGGTGACATTAAAAGCCGAAAAGACACGTTTTGAAACTGAAAAAACTCGGCTACAAGCTGAAAAAACCCGAGGTGAAGTTCTCCAACTGAAAAAGTGGAAACTAATGCAAGAATGCATTGAAAAAAATTACGGTCTTCCACCTGATTTCCCTATTTAAGCTATATCAATCAAAAACGGCCCTTTTCAGGGCCAAAATATTTTGGTAAAGAGTAGCCAATCCTTTAACTATAAACAAATTATCTTTATATGTAATTTATCATTTGATATTTATTATCTCTCTTATTACAAAAGGGTCTTGTAGCTATTAATATTTTAACAACAACAGACAAAAGATATGGCCTCCTATTGTATGAAATCTGTGTAATAATGACATAGGTACACCACATGTAACTTGACAGAAACATAACAATCATAATATTTCAATAATTTCATATATACATAGAAAGGCATATCAAAACTTATTATACTTAAGCAACAATTTGGAAATTCTGATTTGTATGTTCTAAGAAGAAAAAATTTGTCTCCTTGATCTTTTTCAGCATCCATTCAAGTATGTTATTACTAGTTACAGTATTAATAACTCAAAAATGTCTTGAATTGGAAATTTATATCAAATTTATTTCATGCAAAGTATAGTTAAATATAATAAAAGGCAATATTTTCCCTTTGACAATTTTAATAATATTGAACCAAAATAGTGTCTAATAATTTTATTTTTTAAAATATTATTTTAATGAGTAATCTGATAATTTTTAAATTTATGTTATTTCATTTAAAACATTTAACATATTATTTTCATTATATTTCACTCAATAATAGCAAAATTTCTTTTTTAAAATTTTGTTTTAAAACTGAATTGGAATAATGAATTCTGAGGATTCATTTTATGAACTGGATGATACTCTTTAAATAACTAAAAAAAATTGTTCATTTGTTTTTATGGGAATCCCTGATTGGTGTAACACTTCCAAAGGCATATCTACTAGACAGTTTTTCCCTCACATCTATTCTGCTCTTTCTCTCCCATCTATTAATATTACACCTGCCTTCTCTCAATTTATTACAAGTCACGGCTCATTTAATAGCTATCTGGCAAGATTTAACCTTTCTAACACAGCCTTTTGCATTTGTGATGAAAATACTATTGAAATCATAAAGCACCTTCTTTTTGACTGCCCTATTTTTACATTAGACAGATTAAACCTACAACTGGAACTCTTTTTATTGGATATCGCTCTTCCTTGTGACACTGAGAAACTTATTTCTACAAAAACATTCTCTTCACTTTTGAACTTTATCACTAATGTTATGAAGAAAAAGCTCCAGCTGTACAACCATTATATGCTCTCCTCCACGCTGTAATTATCTCCTAATTGTTTCCAATTGTTACTCTAACTGTTATCTGTATATTCGTGTTGTACTCATTGGAGTTGTGCACGTAATAAATAAATAAATAAATAATAATAATGGGAATCCCTGTCCCAATTACAAACAAATGAACAAAAATTAACAACAATTTTTATTTTCAAAATTATGATAATAGAAGAGACATTGCTTTAAGTTTCCACAGAGAAACAGCAATTTTTGGTTAAAAATAAAAGATGTCAAATTTTAAATGTATATTATAATTTTAGGGACTTTGTTGCATAAGCAGGCATTAATGAGAATTACACATCTTATGAAAGTATATTCTTAAATGATCAATCTTTTTATACTTTAGATTGAGTTCCATTGGTAAAGTACCCTGAGAAAGCTCAGTATGAAATATAGAAACTTTATATTCATTTAATAATGTTTATTAAAATTTCAAAGACCTATAAAATTTTCAAATATAAGCTGTATTTTATATCTGCAAGTAATTGCTTCTCCAAAAAATTTAATTTTCAGTTTTTTCAGTTATTTGTATTAAATGTAAAATGATGGAAAATGATTGCATGTAAATGCTTAAAAAAGAACAGAACGGCTTGTTTATAATGTATTCTTCCATCTTAGATTTTTTTGATATAATAGATAATATTTAAAAAAAGATTACAAATAACTAAGTAAACTTTATTTTTTTTACTACAAACTTATACATTATGGCATAACTCTTTATCAAAATGTGTTGGTCCTGAAAAGGACCGTTTTGAAATAGAATTAATTAAAATGCTGTTGTACTATATTTCTTATAATACATCCACTACTATGATCTTCTAATTGAAAGGTATTCTACACTTTCGGTCAAACGACCCTCTTCAGGCAGTGTTCACATTGGAACTCCGCCTGAAGAGGGTCGTTTGACCGAAAGCGTTTGCAGATTTTAAGTTAAAAATAAACCTTTTATTTCTACTGCAAGTTGTGCTTATTCTTTACGTAATACAAAGTATTTATGTTAAGCAGTTGTTTTTTCAAAAGTTATTGATATTCACTAGACAGTTTTTCCCTCACATCTATTCTTCTCTTTCTTTCCCATCTATTAATATTACACCTGCCTTCTCTCAATTTATTACAGGTCACGGCTCATTTAATAGCTATCTGGCAAGATTTAACCTTTCTAACACAGCCTTTTGCATTTGTGATGAAAATACTATTGAAATCATAAAGCACCTTCTTTTTGACTGCCCTATTTTTACATTAGACAGATTAAACCTACAACTGGAACTATTTTTATTGGATATCGCTCTTCCTTGTGACACTGAGAAACTTATTTCTACAAAAACATTCTCTTCACTTTTGAACTTTATCACTAATGTTATGAAGAAAAAGCTCAGCTGTACAACCATTATATGCTCTCCTCCACGCTGTAATTGTTTCCAATTGTTACTCTAACTGTTATCTGTATATTCGTGTTGTACTCATTGGAGTTGTGCACGTAATAAATAAATAAATAAATAATAATAATGGGAATCCCTGTCCCAATTACAAACAAATGAACAAAAATTAACAACAATTTTTATTTTCAAAATTATGATAATAGAAGAGACATTGCTTTAAGTTTCCACAGAGAAACAGCAATTTTTGGTTAAAAATAAAAGATGTCAAATTTTAAATGTATATTATAATTTTAGGGACTTTGTTGCATAAGCAGGCATTAATGAGAATTACACATCTTATGAAAGTATATTCTTAAATTATCAATCTTTTTATACTTTAGATTGAGTTCCATTGGTAAAGTACAGCTGGAAGTATTGAGAGAGACTAGGCTGAGAAAGCTCAGTATGAAATATAGAAACTTTATATTCATTTAATAATGTTTATTAAAATTTCAAAGACCTATAAAATTTTCAAATATAAGCTTTATTTTATATCTGCAATTAATTGCTTCTCCAAAAAATTTAATTTTCAATTTTTTCAGTTATTTGTATTAAATGTAAAATGATGGAAAATGATTGCATGTAAATGCTTAAAAAAGAACAGAACGGCTTGTTTATAATGTATTCTTCCATCTTAGATTTTTTTGATATAATAGATAATATTTAAAAAAAGATTACAAATAACTAAGTAAACTTTATTTTTTTTACTACAAACTTATACATTATGGCAAAACTCTTTATCAAAATGTGTTGGTCCTGAAAAGGACCGTTATGAAATAGAATTAATTAAAATGCTGTTGTATTATAATATTTCTTATAATACGTCCACTACTATGATCTTCTAATTGAAAGGTATTCTCCTCCTCACTCTCATCTTCCTCCTCGTCTGCAAGTTCTGAGAAATGTTCCTCTTTTTGTTTCATGGCCCAGTTGTGCAAAACAGCTGTTGCAATAATTATGTTTAATGTGTTTTCCAGTTTTGTTTGCAAACTCTTCCCAATACAAGGAAATCTTCTTTTCCATACCCCAAAAAGCCTCTCAATGATGTTCCTTGCTCGAGAATGGGCCTTGTTGAATCTGATTTCTGCTGAATTTCGAGGATGAGCAATTGGTGTTATTAAATAAGGCAAACATGGATACCCTGAATCTCCAATTATATAGCCATTGGTATAGCCTTGTTGGAGTTTGTATTTGATGCTGCTATTCTCAAAAATTCTGCTGTCATGAGTGGATCCTGGCCACCGAACAACAATATTTCTTATCATCATTTTAGCATCACAGATAACCTGCAAAATTACAGTACAAATTACACATTAATTTATGAATAATAAGTAATTTCAGTTTATGTTAATATGAATACATAAAAAATGCATACAAAATATTTTGACTGTGGAAATAGAGGTATTTAGTTGTAGGTAAAAAAAATGATAAGTATACTAATCTTATCCACTGAAATGTTAATATATATACATGTAGATGTAAAAGTTAATATGTATAAGCTTAACATATGCAAAAAATTGCTTACCTGGCAGTTGATTGAATAAAAAGATTTACGGTTATAAAAAATTTGTGCTTTATTACTATCAGGGCATTTGATTGGGATGTGCGTACAATCAATTGCTCCTATTATCCCTGGGAAGTTGTCTTGAGATAAGTAAGAAAATTCTCTCATTATTACAGGAAGTTCTGATTGTGATGGAAAGACAATTTCAGTAGTTTTCAGAGAAGCCAAAGCTATGGTTACAGTCTGGATTGTTCTACAAATAATTAAAAATTGCTTAATAAATAACATAATAAATTGCTTGTTATTAAAATTTTTATAACTGAATAATATAAGTATCATAATTATATCTATGATTTAGTCTTACAACAAATAGTAAATCTTAGTTTAAAGAAAAAAGTTCTATAAAGAATAACCTATATTACATTTTACAAATTATATGTCTTATACTGTATTATATATATCTTTATTTATATTTATTCCTCTACATATTTGTCATGTAATAAATTCATTCATATAAGATACAAAAATTATGAATACTGTACTATACTGTAAATAAAGTAAGATAAGTTTTAATGATTATATATCATAATTAATAGTACAGTATAAATATGAAAACATATCCACAAATATAACAGATATCTTATTAAAATAGCAGTTATATTCTGTCTTTATATAAACAAATAGACTTTTTTAAAAAATTATCAAAAAAAATGAAATCGAGGATTACCTACCTACACACAGTAGATACATGAATTCCTATCAGATCTCCTGTAACTCTCTGATAACTTCCTGTGGCAAAAAATCGCAAAGTTGCTGCTAATTTTTGCTCAGGAGTTAGTGGACTTCCTCTCCCATCTAAACTTTTTAACCTGTCGTGAATTCGATGTAAAATATAAACAAAGCCATTCTTTGAGAATCGATAGCGGTATCAATTCATTGTCGTTATACATTTCCAACGGATTACTTCTATCCCTTAGGACTCTTTCCTTATGCAGTTGTCTGCATGACAAGGATCTTATTCTATTTAGAGTATTCAAAACACCTATCGCTTCCATTATTAATAAAAAAACACCGATAACTGAAATAAATATGGAGGATTCTACAAACACTGAAGTTTTAACGCATGTGCAAGAAGACGCGGTCTAGGTTCTAAACCTGGCTAGAGGCTGGTCTAGAAATATGCTTTGGAAACCGGTTTCCTAGACCTCGTCTGGGCCGCGTCTCTAAGATGCTTCGTTTATGCAACGCAAATTTTATAAAACCGTGGTTCAGACCGCGGCTGAGGTCTAGAACCCGTTTAAACAATCGGCCCATTAAGTCTAAATTTATCAAAAGAACTGACAAGATCTGAGAATAAAAATTCTTCATGAAACTTTGTTAAGCATATTCTTAACAAGATACTGATGCCAGCTTATTTTATGCCAGGATATTTTAATGAGAAAATGGAATAAATATTTTTTTCTATACCTAATTTTTTATGAAAACTCAGATTTTGAAGAACATTCCAAGATGTAATCTTTATATCTATTTTTCTAAACTCCTAAATTTGGACTTAATGAGATTTTAGAGTAATGAAATGCTATACATTAATTTTTCATTTTAACAATAATAAATATTAAAAACTTTTTAATATTTTCTATATTTTTTTAAACAAGCATCAAAAAGCAGAAAATAAATTTTGAATTCATATATGATAAAATATCAAATTTTTATAATGAAAAGAAATCATTTTAAAAAACTATAAGTCCGTTATAGCACAAATTCACAGTGGAAAAACTTTTTAGAAAACCAGAGTAGTGCTTTCAAACCAAAAAAAAAGCTCGTAATAAAGCTGAAAGCGCTTCTCTGGTTATCCAAAAAAGTTTTTCCACTGTGAATTTGTGCTATAACGGACTTATAGTTTTTTATGTTAACAAGTGGAAGTATAGTTGTATAGATTCGTTTAGTAAAGTAGCAGAGCCAGCTAACAATATGTCATTACCCAACTATCTTAATCAAACCAAAAAAAGAGCTCGTAATAAAGATGAAAGCTATTCTCTGGTTATCTAAAAAGTTTTTCCACTGTGAATTTGTGCTATAACGGACTTATAGTTTTTTATGTTAACAAGTGGAAGTATAGTTGTATAGGTTCGTTTAGAAATCATTTTAATTTTCAATAATAATATGCTTTTAAATTTTAATATAAAAATTCATTATTTTACAGTAAGTTTATTTTCTGTTTTTCAGTAAATTTATAAAAAAGTTTTTGATATTTATTGTATTTTTTCTTTATAGTAAAGTACAGATGCCAACTTAAAAGTAAGTGCTATGAATTTGTATAATTCATATAAATTTTGTTACACCTTATGAATCATCAAAGAATGAACTTTTATTATAAAAATATATTTAAAACCATATTATTGCTAATAGTTGAAATTTGTTATATTTATTTAATTTTTTATTTTTGGAATTTCAACTTTGTTTTATTATTTATTAACAGTATTCTTTCTGTCATTGTAAGGTAGTTTTTGATTCATAAGGTGTAACAAAATTTATATGAATTATACAAATTCATAGCACTTACTTTTTGAGGTAGTTTTTGATTCTTTTCTTATTTCATTAAATAATTATTGTCTTTTAAATTAAAATTATTTAATTAATATTTAATTTTATTAAAATATATTTTGTGAATAGTCAGATAACAAAGCCAAAAAGAGAAATTTCAAAGCAGTTTAAAATATTTTAATTTGTCACAGTAATAAGCTTGTAGAGAATTTTTAACATTATAAAAGTGTATTCTTATAAATGCACTTATAAAGAAAGTGAATGTTACTAGAATGCCTTATAAACAACTCATGTTACTTCTGGCTTGATGTTGATGACAATATAAACAAAGTCAAATGCTTTTTAATTTTTTAAATTATAGGTAATCCTTGTCTTATGACTGCCTTGATTTATGACCACTTGTATTTATGATGATGATGTAATCAGTAAATTCTATGATTAGTCAATGCAATTCCAAGAGAGTGAATCCCTGATCCAATGGTCTGATATACTGAAAGCTTCCTTTTTTGTATCTGGTTCTTGTAGTTTTGTTTTTTATATTTATTAAGGTTATGTATAGTCTCCTAATAAACATAGTAATAAGAAATCTGTAAATTTTGATATTTACAACTTATAACAGTGAGGTATAGTTTCAAACCCTCCACTGTTTTAAGTTGAGAACCAGTGCCGGATTACCCATTAGGCGGAGTAGGCAATTGCCTATGGGCCCCACACCAACTTTCAAATAGAACAATATGACATTCATTGAAATAAATAAATAATTTCTCCAGTCACATATTTCTACAATATGATTTTATTGAGGTGTTTGTTTGGCAGAAAAATATCAAAGAAATATTATGAGTTTCTATCATTCCAAATCTCAACAAAAATATTTAACAAAATTTAAATGATAAAAAATCAGAATCAGAAAACACACAACAAAAAGTTTGTTGCAACTGACAAAAGTAGAAAGTTAATCAGTGCATACTATCACCAGAAGCACAAATCTGATGTCCAAAATCATCTGTAAAATAATCATCTCATATTTTCTAAATGATCAAAATTATCAATCAGAAAGATTAGTACATAGATCACTATATTTCCATTTAATATTAACTGATGATATATGCAGTAGTGGCTGTCATATTTATTTGCTAAAAAAAGATTAGTCTACACATTTCTGATCTTATTTATGAAACATCCAATAAATTAATATTTTTGAATATATTTAAATATGATCAATCACTCATATCTACATATTTTTAATAATAAAACTGAGAAGCAATATATATATATATATATATTTTTTTTATAAATAAATATGGCTGATCATGCAGCTACCATAGGATGCACTAATAGAGCAAAGAGGATGCAGTACATCTGATTTATGTATTTTTAATCATATTTAATCAGTATTCAATATTTTAATACTGTGTTTAAAAAATATTAAATTATGTAGAATCATACAAATTTAACAAGAAAGGTGTATATATATATATATTATATACACCTTTCTTGTTAGATTTAAATGATTATACATAATTTTTTAAATTAACTTTGTATGACTATACATAATTTAATATATATATAGAGCAGCTGATCATCGACACAACTATACTAAAACAGGTACACAGACAACGCAGACACTGATTTTTGTTAGAAACATATAGCAAGCAAAAATGCAATGGACACATCAGAGTAAAGCCAGTGAATCTTATAATCTTAGAAAAATTTTCCAATTTTTTTTGATCTCGTGTAATCTAGCCATTCTAATTCAAAATATTTTCAGAAAAATTCTTTTGTTTATACATGAGTATTTGTATATATAATTTGAATCATAGTAATTATATTCAATTATAACTGTATATCATTTGAGATTTTCATTTTTGTTTTTATTGTCCACCTTAGAGTAACACAATAATAATAATATATTTTTGACAGCTGTTGCAATAAAATTACAGATACTTCAAAACTCATATAATGATTGCATTCTTATTAATATTAAACTGTATAAATCAAATTTATCTACACAAATATTATGGTAAATTAAAAAATTACATGTTGTATATATATATATAGCCTATTTACAAGGCAAGGTCAATCCTAATATGATGCATGTACAATTGATATCATATTTACAATATTTGTTATAATATGCAACAACTTTACTATTAAGAGTTAATCATCAATAGTAACTATTAATAGTATTGTTAATTTTTATTACAAGTTTTCTTCTGTGTGTTGCATACTATTATGTAAAATTATAATTTAATGCACAGTGAATTACAAAGATTATAAAAATTTACATATTTTAATATTTTTATAAATATTTTTCATACCAAAAATTTTTGTGTGAAGTCAAATTTAAATAATATAATGAAAATTTAAAAAAGAGTATATAAATCAGGAAACTAATATTCTTTTATTAAATGTTTATTTTAGCTGTATTGTAAAGTTTTAGTTCAATGTTATTTAAGATTTATTTAACTAAATGATTAATAAATGATGATTAAAATAAAAAAATACTAAAATGAAAATGATTAATAATGATGATGATTGTTAGTATTATTAAATTTCATCTAAAATTGTCAGATAAAACTAAAAAAATCTTACTTCATCATGAGGGAATGGATCTTGTGTATTTGTGGTCCAATATTGAATAAAAGGCACAGGAATAAACAGGAACATTACTATAAGAAATACAGAACCTGAAATAACACCTGTTGCTTCTGGACTGTAAAATATTGAAATTGTCTAAATTAAATTTTCCAAATTATATGAATAGATACTGCATAATAAGTTTTACTTAAATTTAAATCATCATATATTTAATATTTAAAGTGAATCAAATATTTTTATAATGATGGATATATTGTTATTAGTATAAATTCAGTATTATTAAAGTACAGGGATTCAAACAAAGAAAAAAAATTTGTGTACAGAAAAATATTTATTAATTTATCACAATTGAAAATTTATATTATAAGAAAATCAGAAAGATTAGTTTATTTAAAAAGCAAAAAAACCTTTAAGACTTATTTGTGATTTTTGTGATTATTCTTTATTACAAAATTATAGCATCATTGATTTTTGATTGTTATCTATATCTTTCTTACTACACTAAAAAATAAAAACAAACCACAACATATGCATACACAATAATTCATCAATTAAATTAAATTTTGTAAACAAAAAGAAAATAACTTTAATGAAACTAGCTTGCTGCCTCAGATGAAATAAAACCTCAAACAAACAGAATTCAAATTTCAAGATAAGTTTATTATATGCCATGAATTGGCCTGGATTTCAATAATTGTCCAGATCAGCTATATGTCTGGAATTAATCTGTAATGTTCTGGACTTCAATAATTGTATGGGGCTTTAAAATGTCCTGGATTTTCAATTTTCTTCACTCCAGCATATACGTATCAGCATTCATAAAACACGTTTATTGAAACAAGATTAGAATAAACTTATCTTTAATGATGTATAAAGGAATTTTGGATATAAAATCCATCTTCAGTCACATAACATCAAAAAGGAATACAGAACAGAACATATATATAATTATATACATATACATACAGGAATTTGTAATAATACTCCTGGATCTAGATAATTTTGTGTTTATCACCATTTTATTTATTTAAGTTGAATGGCTATTTGGATATGTTATAGTTGAGTAGAACACAATACTTACACAGATCATGGGCATAATGTTACATATATAAAGCTTTGTTTTTGTTATTACATCAACTGGTATTATCCAATAATTCATAAAGTTTAAAAACCTAAATTTAAGTTAAATTCTAAAATGAGTAATAAAAGAAAGTGCAAGTTTATGGAAAAACCTAAAAGTACAAATATTTAACAAGGCAAAGTGACAACAAAAATCATGTGTATAAAACTTAATGCAACTTTCAGCAGCTACACTCAATTTTATGATAAAAGAGACCATTTTGAAGAAAGCATTGTCTTCAAAGTGTTCTTTGTATTTTTTATTTCTTGTTTTCTTGTGTATTTGCTTGAAATACTAATATTATGAAAATGAAATGAGGGACAAAACAAACAACTGACTGTGCCAGACTTTACCAACATTTATTTAAAACCTGGACCCAATTTCATTATTTAAAAATTATTATTTTTTAATTATTATATACTAATGGCTTATTTACACACATACACAATTAAATAACTGAATAAATACAATTTTTTTTATCCCTTGATATATATAACACCCTAATAAATGAATTATCAAAAGATCTTTATAACTTATGTTAATAGAGGAGGAGGAATTACTAAGTTTGTGACTACAGACATTCTCTGGCATAAGTAGATCCATACTTATGTAGTAATTTCCTGACTTACAAGAAAAATTTACTGATAAAAGCAACTAAAGCTATAACACAGAGATATAAGAAAATACATAAAAATTATATTATGTGGCAATTCAAGATAGGCAACTCCTGCCAATTTTTTTTTCCAAATTTCATAACTTATTACATGTGCATGTGTTTTATGCACTTATAGTTGACTAGTTGGCACATAGCAAAACAAATGTTTATCACTGTGGAATATCTGGATTCAATTTTGAGTTCCACACCTTGTTCCGAGTTCAGCCCATTGAACCCATATTTCAACTTTCAATTGACTTTATCATGATGTTGGTCAATCTATGTGGGCTCTTACAGTGGATGCACCCTAATAACATCTCAAGTATTATCTGTGATATAATAAAAAATTAACTAAATTTTATGCTTGTTCTTTAATATAACTATTTTTGTTACATCTTTTTATTTGTATGTAATACATGAATAAATAATTCATACACAATAGCTAGATATTGATAGATGGATAAAAGTGACAACTAGGTCTTTAATTAAATACAACAAAATCTAAACTAGCTTATAGGACCTTAAATAAAATTAAAGTGAAGGAGTACTTTCAGGCTGGACTGCCCCTTATCAACTGCACAGAGAAAGTGAGTGTTAGAAGGAGAACCTGACTGAAGATGAGACAATCTGTGATGTCCTGTCTTCGGTCAGGTTCTCCTTCTAACACTCACTTCATCTGTGCAGCTGATGAGGGGCAATCCAGCCCAAAAGCACTCCTGCACTTTAATTTTATTTAAGGTTCTATAAGCTAGTTTAGATTTTGTTATAAGTAGATACATCAACATTCAAACTCCTTTTGTTCTTGTATGTCTCATATACTGTGTATCCTTGCTGCATCTGTCTGGGAAATTTCAAATCTCTTCTGGGATGTTTTCTTGCATCCTCATTTATTATCTAAAATTATACACACACTAGTACTGTAGAGTATATTTCAACATGCATGTTTTGACCTACATAGAATTCAGGATTGCAGAGTCAGAGTCAGGAGTTGGGTCGAGTCGGAATTTTAAACTGCACGGAGTCAAGAGTCAAATCTTACAAATTTTAGGGAGTCGGAGTCGGATTTTTTTTAAAAGGTGAAATCTGAGTCGGATCATAATTTTACAGAATGATCCTCTTACATAAGTTGGAAAGGTGCTGTGTGTATGAGAAAGGAAAGAAAGATTATAAATTTTATGATGGCACGAAAAATTTCAGCACAGGCTATACTGTCAATAATATTTATATATATATAGCCTATAATATAATAATTTATGAAAAATACTTTTTCCATCTAGAACAAGATGAAGAAGAAGTGGCCCATCGAACATTACAATGCTACCCATGATCTAATTAAAAAACACGTTAAAATTATTAAATATTTATTATACATTCATATAAAAATCTTATTAAAAATTTTTCATTATAATATTGTTATTTCAATGAATACTTTTATCATCAAAACTGAATTAAAACAAAATCGCAATTCCAAAATTTTTATTGTTCAATGATTCAACCACAAAAAGGACTTATATACTGAAACACACATTTAGTATTATACAAAGTGATTCAGTAACAGTTTCTACTTCAAGTAAGTCTATAACAAATTGCAATACTGTCTTCATAAGATGATAACTATATAATAAATGTTACAAAATGAGAGGCTACACATTAATACAAGTTGAGAAACTAAGAGTTTCAATACAAAGTTGTTTTTATTTAATAGAACTCTATTTTCTCAGCTTGTTTTATAAGTGTATATCCTATCATATTATGAAATTTTCATGTGATTAATCTTTTTGTAAAAACAGTATTTCAATATTATGAATCATAAATCAGCAATTCTAAGGGGATACATGCAATCCAAATGATCCTAACCAGCCAAACTTCCCCTAGCGGTTTTTTTTTTTAATTAACTGCCAAATTTGGCAGTTAATTCAAAAAATAAACCGCTAGGGGAAGTTTGGCTGGTTATGATCATTTCAATATTATGATTTGTTTTGGAAATATTTATGATCAAAACATTTAGTGACTCATCCTGTATAATAATGATCATTTAAATATAATCAATTGATATGTGGCAATTCAAGGCAGACAACTCTTAATTTTTTTTTTTTTCAAATTTCATAACTTATCATATGTGCATGTGTTTTATGTGCTTATAATTGGCTAGATGACACATGAATTTACCACCTTAAAGATCTGGATTCAATTCTGATATCAACAACAAAAAGATGCAATGATGCCATTTTAATAACTAAATTCTGATATATGCTGCAAGCAATTTAATTAACATATCAAGTAAAAAATTGACTATACTGGGAGAATTGAAATTTAGAGATAATTTATGTTAAAGGAAGGGGAGGAAGTTTGAAAATTCAAACTTTTTCATGATAACTCATATATATATATATAATCATATCATAAACACTAATATGGATAATTCAACAATTAAACAATTTTGTATGCTTTTAAAAATTTATTAACCAAAAATATTTGAAAATACAAGTTTTACTACTATAAAAAAAATACCTTGAAACTATATCTTTTCCTTGGTTACATTTTAATTATAATCAAAATGCTTTTTTTTATAAAACAAAAGTAAATTTATTTTATTGACATTTTCATATTACTGAAGTCACAAAAATAAAAATGTCAACACATTTTTATCTTTGCATTCATATATCTATCTACAGTTTCAATTCTTATATATAGCTGCTTAATAGCAAATATTTTCTTTAGAAACGATTTTTTTTTTTTTTTTTTTATAAAAAACCAATTTATTTGGAGTAAATAATAAAACATTTTCAGAAAAACGAAAATTGGATTATATCAATACAATATTAAATTCTATATATATTTTATATTCAAGTTCTTTTAATCAACAAATACAGTGACTCTCATGGTTATTCATACGAATAGTGAAATCTTTATTTATCCGTAATTAAAAATATATAAAAGTAATTCATCGTGTTTATTTTATTATTAATAATTTATTTATCCTGTCAAAAGGAAATTTAGAAAAAATTAGCTTAAAAAATGGCATAAATTAATTTATAAAAAATATTTAAAGGAAACATCGCAGCATTTTAGCTCTCA